>LPNX011004592.1:905536-919099 GCA_001517045.1 Pseudotsuga menziesii | reverse complement strand
GTTTTTGGCCCTCCTGCTGTCCTAATACTGCCCCAATGGCAGTGTCAGAGGCATCTAAGGAGATATGGAAGGGCAGGGTCCAATTAGGTCCCCGCAAGATGGGATCTGTAGACAGCCTTGCTTTAAGTTCATCGAATGCTGTCTGGCATGCTGCATTCCACACAAACTGGGAATCCTTCATTGACAAAGAGAACAGAGGAGAAGCCAGTTTGGAGAATTTTTCTATGAATCTTCGATAATATCCAGCATGTCCCAGAAAGATTCTCACCTCTTTCTGAGTTGAAGGGGTAGGTATATTCTGTATTACTTTGATTTTTGCAGGGTCTACCTGTATGCCATTGGCAGAGATAAAATGCCCCAATACCACCCCCTCACTCATCATCATATGGCACTTCTCAGTGCTTAATGAAAGCTGAGCCTGTTTACAGCGAGTTAAAACCTTCTTTAAATTTTCTAGTGCCTCATCGAAATCCCTGCCATAGGGAGTGAAATCATCCATGAAGATTTCCATGCTATCATTGACTAATTCAGAGAATATGCCAATCACAGCTCTTTGGAACGTTGCTGGTGCATTGCACAATCCAAATGGAAGTACTCTGTAAGCAAACGTTCCCCAGGGACAGGTGAAGGTGGTTTTATCCTGATCCTCAGGAGCAATTTGGATTTGGTTGTACCCACTGAAACCATCTAGGAAGGAGAAGAACTACTTCCCTGACAGGGTATCAAGTACCTGGTCGATAAAGGGTAAAGGGAAATGATCCTTTTGAGTTTCTTTGTTCAGTTCCCTATAATAAACACAGACCCTCCATTTCCCATTTTTCTTGGGTACAATCACGAGTGGGGAGACCCACTCACTATCTGAAATAGGGTATATAAACCCTGCTTCCAAAAGTTTCTGGATTTCCTCCTTCACTATATCCCTCAGATTGGGGTTCATGCATCGTTGGGGTTGACACACAGGCTGGGAGTCACTTTTGATATAAATGAGATGAGTGCACAGATTAGAGGGGATACCCCTCATATCTGTATACTCCCAGGAAAACGCCCCCTTATGTTCCTTCAAGAGGCTGATCAGGCGTTTCTGTTCCTCTGAGGAGAGACTAGGATTGATATTCAAAGTCCTTCCAGGTTCTACCTCAATCGGAATGCTCTCTGAATTTTTCACAACCGGGATTATATTTGTGCCACCAACCAAGGCTTCTTCCGTAAGGTTTTCTTGCTCTTCCTTGCCCAGGGTAGTGTTAAGAATTTGATAGACTTCTCTATTTACTGAAGTGGGTTTACTAATGAAATTGCTAATGGTATCATCTTCTGTCTCATTTTTAAAGGTTAAGGCCTTCCCTATAGTTAATAATGGCTGGACATCCTCGTCCTCCTCCTCCTGCTCTATCCAAAGGGATGTTTCAGCCTCTAGACTTGGCCGAGCTGGAGGATACAGGGTGAGATTTTTAGTATCCATACCATCAGATATAGTCATAGACCCCGATCAACAGCTGATGCAAGCATCAGCTGTGGCCAACCACGGTCTCCCCAGGATCAATGGGTGTCCCCCCAGCTGCGATTTTGGTTGTAACACCAAAAAGTCAGCTGGGTACTCCCATGAATCTACTGATATAACCAGGTCGTCCAAAATCCCTTCGGGTCTGATGGTGGATCTGTCTGCCAATTCCAAAATAGTAGGGGTCGGTCTAAACTTGGTGAGCCCAAGCTTCTTGACAGTTTCCATAGTTATAACGTTGATTGCTGCTCCCAGATCCACTAGGACGTTGGGTATCTTTGTATGTCCTATCTGTACAGTAACGGTAGGATTACCAGGGTCATCGTATTTAGTCACAGGGGATTTTCCTGTTATCAAGGCCGATAAGTTTCCTATGACATGAACCGTGGGAGGATCCCTGAATTTCCTTTGTGTTCTTCTTGTGCACAGCTCCCGAATTGTTCTAGCGTAAATGGGCACATCTTGAAGCGCTTGAAGGAGGGGAATTTTAACATAAAGGTTTCTTAACTCTCCGAGGAGGTTAAACTGAGGTTGCCCCCCCATTTTTGGTAGCAGTAATCTCTCGGGGTATGGTGGCTGCTTTATCAGATGGGAATGCTGTATCTCTTCAGGTTTATCATTGGATGGTTCAGCCGTCCCTTCTAAGGGATGCCCAGCATCCTCAATGATGGGACTTGAGTCAAATGGATGCTGTAAGCTCTCCTCTTCTCTATGCTCAGAGGATGAAACATCCTCTGTTATTACAGGTTCTACAATTTTCCCAGATCGTAAGTGGATTTCATTACAGGGTACAAGGGAAAGAGAGTAAGATGGCATGTTGACAGTCTCGAATTGGTGGACTGCTTTATTGTTTGGGTTAGGATTAGGTTGGGCAGGCAGCTGGGGTCGTATTGGTAATATTCGGGACAGAATTGTTTTGCAGCTGCAGCTATGACTGTGGAGGTAAGTATTGAGAATATGGAGGAATTTGGGGGAATTGAGGAAATTGAGGAGAATACGGTGCTTGTTGAGGTAGAGTTGGTTGAGGAAACTGGTTCCCGGGATGGAAATTCCTCCATCCAGGAGTCCATGACGTAGGTTGGGGTGGTGGTTGTATCCAGGGATTCCATGAATTATAGTTTTGCATTGCAGGTTGAGAGGAATTCCATTGAGTATAATTCGAAGGGAATTGTGTATTCAAATTTTGCATATTATTCCAATTCCCCATATTATTCAAAAATGGGAGAGAGTCTGGAGACATACCTTGATTCCGAGGCTGCCATGGTTTCTTCTGTGCGATAAAGTAGGCTGCTTCCACATCCGGGTTTGATTCCTGCAGAACGACCTTGACTTGAGGAAGTGAAGGGCATTCCTTCATGTCATGGTTCAGCTCACACAGCTGACATACTTTCACTTTGTCAAGCGGTCATTCTCTCAATGGATGATTCTTTCTACATCGGGGGCAGAACACACCCAATTTGAGATCCTCTACTGCTTGTTTTTGTTTCTCCTTCAGGACATCAATTTCAGAAGAGATGGAGCTCATCATTTTTGTTTTAAAATTTTCAAGTAGATTGCCTATCTCTGCTCGGGTAGCGCCTCCATTAGATGACTTCTGATTTCGGTCGAAGACGTCACGTTCCAGCTTTTCTCATTTATCCCGCTTATTATTTCTGGAAGACCCTCTGGAGTATCTTTTGCACAGCTCCACAATTTTGTCGAAATGTTCTTTGGAGATGTCTCCCTTACCAAGCAGGTTCAACATATCTAGACAATCATCCCTGATTCCCTGAAGCAATATTATTTTGAGTACATCCAGTCCCATGTTCGTCTGCCTAGCTCTCTGGACATTGTACTGCAGTCTTTCCACGAAATCTTCCAAACTTTCGTCCTCCTTCTGCACCATTTTAAATAACTCCTCTCTCTTATCCTTGGTGTTATAGTATTCCTGATATTTCTCCAGGAACACCTGCTTCATTGCATCCCAATTAGTAACGGTACCTCCCCCAAGGCTCATGAACCAGCGTAATGCATTGTCCTTAAGGGTAGTAGGAAAAAGTTTTAGTTTTTGGGCATCGGTGATATAATCGTAACTGCGACAAAGAATATCGAATTTGAAAAGGAATTCGTCTGGGTCTTATGCTGCCTTTCCATGGAAACGAGGTAACACCGATGGTGAGATATTCTTCATAGGAGCTGCCCCATCTGGTTGTTGAATAGGAAATTGCAATGTAGCCACTGTTCCCTTTGGCAGGGAGCGATTCTCATGATGATAGTTTTCTCCCATCACTTCTTCCTCATTGGCCCCGTGTCTGTTACTCATCTCTTCTTCTGTTTTCTCCTCTTCATCTCCTCCTGTGTTCTTTTATTCGTTGTTCTCTTATTCCTCGTTCTTTTCTTCGTTCTTCCACTGTCCCAAGAGCTTCTAGTGGTACTGATCCCACTCTTCCTTAGTTACACTCCTCCCATTAATGTGATAATCCGGACCTCTACCAGCATGTCCCGTTGTAACAGCTGTGTCTTTGTCTACAGGGGTAGCTGAGGACGTCGCAGCTGCTCGTGTCTTCTCCACCATGGATCCCGATGCTAGCGCCCCAGGATCAATGGGGTTTATTCTATTAGGAGTTTCTTGAAGTCGAGCTCCAGTCGATGAATCGGTTCTGTCAACAAGGTCGTCAATGAACGTCCTTCTGCCCAATGGTACTCCTCGACCTCGACCCGAGCCACCTGCACCGTTAGTATCTTGTGGGGTTTTGGGAGTTGGGAATTGATCGTGTTTTACCCTTCTAGTATTCATACAACCCAAATCATTTCATCAGAAAGAATAAAAAGAGACTGACTAAAAATAATTATCAAATGCAACTACTGATAGTGTTTAATTACCCTTCCCCAGCAACGGTGCCAAAATGTCGAGCACCCTAAATGCAGATAAGTTATTATCAACACACAGAGCTTACGAAATTCATTGTCAACCCGAGGAAGTCTTTTGTTTCAAAGGGTAAGTGCACAATATATGCTAAACACCAAATCATTGTAGTGAATACTGTTCTTAAACAACTATGTTCATCCCTCAAACTTTGTGTGATCCCACCAATCTTCTAACTCTACAATTTCAACCTTGTCCTTCTATGCATCAACCAGAAATGAAATCAACAATTACTGACAAAAAGGAAATCCTATTCACAGCCCAAATTAAAGGAATTGCCTATTGATCTAATCACACTCGGAATCTGTAACCATAAATTAATTGTAATCTAGAAATTCAATTGCGACAGATCAAGCTCGGCTATTCTAAGAATTGAATTGCAGAAATAAAGATTAACAATTATAACAATCCAAGAATTACACAGGGTTCGTGGGATGTCAACCTGAAACCATGAGATGAACAGAGTTGTGTACAGCTATTGAATAAATTGCATAAAGATTATCTACTCAGTCGACTGTTACAGTTATTGATCTTAGGAAAATGCAATGCTGTAAATCACACACACTACTGCTGCGCACACAGAAAATATGATTAACGAAGCATCACACAACCACAAATTAAAAGATCCTACCTTAACTCAGCAATCTCTGTGGAAGGCGGGCCCAGCCTTCACACAGAGACGCAGGATGAACAATGTACAGCTCCCTTAAACCAGCAGTAACTCTTTGTATTAAAAAGGAAGGATTATTACAGATTGCTCCCGCTGTTCATACACCAAATGAATTAACTATTTTCCAACCCCCCTGGGTCGAGACAGCCTTCTGCATTTATACATACAAGCGATAACATCCAATCCTATTACAAAGGGCAGCCATGAAGATCTCTGATCTTCAGGTGCCCTGAATAACACCGGTTGTTACAAGACGTGGCATGATACAATTATAGAAAGTGCGAGAAGACTATTGACTGGCCCAGAAGTGGCGATCTTCTCAGATCGCCATAATATTCGAGCAGCTACACTGGAGATCCCTCAATCATAGCACATTTTTTTATGGCTACTCTGACCGGCTCTTGTCTGGAATGTCACGTGCCTCAATCGATGATGGACAGGTTGAGGATCCCTTTTGTGTCACGACCATCCCTTGTCCCTAGACTTGTTCAGCGTTATACCCCTGCATTCTGCTCATCTCACATTATCTTCATAGATCACACATATTAGCACAATTTCGAGAGATAAATAGCCTTAATTGTCACAAGAATAAGCATTAATAAGGTAAAACAATAATCAGTCTTACCTTGACAATTTAAGGAATAAAGTGAAGAAAGTCAGTCTGATTGGCATGCTAAGCAGTGTAAAACAAGGGAAGAAAGGTGATTAAAGGTGGTTAAAAAGGGACCAAATTTGGACTCAACAATATACTCTTTCTACTCTTCTATGCTACCCAAAAGTTGGGATATTAGGCCACTAGGGCGAAGTAAACACCTACAGAATTCTCTCACTCAACCCAAAACCCCTTCTAGTCACCCTTCTTATCCAAAACTCATACATATATCTCACTCATCATTCACAACCATGACACTCCTTCCCAACTTTCCCACACAACACAAGGAAGGAATTCCCCTTCACTAATCGATAGTTCCATAAGGGAATCCAACCCTTACAGTGCTTACAGTGTGTGTAGTAAGAGTCCAATATGTTGTATGTTGCTAGAGAAACTCGTGTAGCGTTAACTATGGATTCTCAAGCATTCACAAATGGTAGAACTCAATGGGTAAGGGTTCTAAGCTTTCCCAACCTCTCTACTCACTTACATCCATCAATATTCCCTCCCCAAAATTCACCATTGTCTCTAAATTTGAATTTTATGGGTTCAACACAGTATGGTAATCGGTCATGAAGAATAATAGGAAACTCTATGTAGTGTACGAAAACATGCATGGAAAAATGATCAATTAGGTGTTTAATCCAAGGAATATGACATGATGGTGAAAATACAACTGACATATCTTTCGACCATAGAAGAAAAGGACTACTAATAGTTGACATAATTGTCACAATCCTCGTGCTTCAATAACTACATGAAGTGACTCTCCCACCAACCTCACACATGCATTCAATGATTGGGTTAAATAGTCAAAGAAAGATTTAATCGACTAATTTAAAGCACGTGGTAGATTTGGATGGGTTCTAAGGTTGACACATGGAAACATAGGATTTAGTTTACCCATAGGACCCCTTTCCTCTCCCCCTATGGTGGAATTATAGCTCCTCTAGTTCTCTTTACACAACCATATTGGACCGTTTTATTAATTTCCAACATAATATTTACATACATTTCTAATTGGCATGATAATCCAATCATATGGTCCAAATAAGAATATATACATCATACATTCCCATCTATTCACTAGTCGATCCTTATCCTTGAGCATCGCACTAGGAATTCATGCTAGCATAATTACATCATTTACATAATTTTGTTTAAATACATTCCAAGTCAAAATTGGGGGAATTACAATCCCCTCCCCCTTAGAATAACATCATCCTCAGTGTTTCATCAAAACAAAAAAAATGGGTATGCATCTTTCATGGAATCCTCTAACTCCCATGTAGCCTCATTTGGACCAAAGTGCTTCCATTTCACCTTCACCTGTATGATGGCTCGATTTCAAAGCAATTTTACCTTCTTGTCTAGGATGCATAGTGGATCAGTTTGGAATGTCCCTCAGGTTCCACTTGAATCACATCCCAATCAACCACATGGTTAGGATCATGTACATATTTCATAAGCAAAGAAACATGAAAAACAATATGAGCTCTAGTATTAGCATGCAATGCAATTCTATATGCAACTAGCCCTATTCTTTCAAGACCATCAAATGGAACACAATATCTTACTGACTACTTGGCACAACTTTCAAGCTTCAAGAAAATATTCATTGGCCTCACTCTAAGGTAAAGATGATACCCAACACTGTATTCTCTATGAACTATATTCTTATTTGCATAGCTTTTATGTCTATCTTGGGCTTCCTTTAAATTATGCCTAATTTTTGCAACCTCGTGTTCCATTTCCTTAAGTAATTATGACCAAGTACAATTATGTTTAATGTATTATCCCATGTCATAGGTGTTATGGATTTTATGCCATCTAAATCCTCAAATGGGACTCATGCCTAATGAAGATTGCTTCCCATTGTTATATGAAAATTACACCAAGTGTAAATAATCTTCCCACTTGGATGGTTTTTCCATCACATACATGTGAAGCATGTCACAAGACCCTGATTTACTATCTCTATTTGTCCATGTGTTTGTGGATGGTAGGAAATGCTAAAATCCAACCACACTTTGATGCCCACAAACCCAGGATAGGTCTTTGGCTGGGCCCAGTATCAGGTATTGTTTTATAGAAAAGGAATTCTATTTAATTTGAACCGGGCCGGCCCATGGGGTTAAAATATTGGTTTTGTAATTACTTGTATTAACTTGTCAGGGAGAGCCCCGGTTTACTTAGAGGACATTTATTTGAAGCTCGGGTATGGTTTGTGCATTGTTTTTTATCTCTACTACCTAAGTATGCAAAAAGACCTTTTCCAAAAATTTGAAGTAAATTTTGTATCTCTATATAAAACTATTGCCCTTGGCAATCCATGCAATCTAAAAATTTCCTTCATAAAAATCTTTGCAATGGCATTTTTTTTACATGTAGATCTGACTGGTATAAAGTGTGTTGATTTTGACAATTTATCCACCACAACCATGATGGAATCATGTTTCCTCATAGTCACTGGAAAGCCTATAATAAAATCCATGGAAATAATTTCCAATTTCCAATCCATAATTGGAAAAAGATGTAACAAACATGCTGGGTGTTGAAGCTCAACTTTTACTTGATGACATTTCATACACCTTGAAATATATTCAGCAATATCTTTCTTCATTGCTGGCAAAAAATATTGCGTCCTATATGTATCAATTGTTTTTTGATATCACGAGTGAGCAGAATATGGCATTTTATGGATTTCATCCATAACAATAGTCCTCAAATACGCCACATTAGGAATATAAATTCTATTTTTATAAATAATAATTCCATTATCTTCCAAATGATAACCATCATACCGCTTTTCTAAATTCTGATACTGTAATTTACTTTTAATTTGCACATGTAGTTCATCTTCAACAAGATAATTTAAAATCTATTGTCTTAAATCTTATTGGCAAATACTAATGGTTGTCACATGCATTTCTTGCACGTTTCTGCAGAGTGCATTAACCACTTTTTTTTTTCTGTTCCCTTTATGTGTTTAATTTGAAAATCAAATTCACATAGAAATTCTACCCATGTAGCTTGCCTAGAATTTAATGTTGGCTGCTCAAATAAATAATTCATATGATAGTGGTATGTTCTTAACTCAAATTTTCTACCCATTAAGTAGTGTCACCACAGTTTCAAAGCATACACTATGGATGCAAGTTCAAGTCATGGGTAGCATAATTCATTTCATGCTCCTTCAATTTTCTAGATTCAGAACACACCACATAATTGTCTTGCATAAGAACTCCTCCAAGTCCATGTTTTCATGCATCTGTACACACCAAAAAGTCTCTTTCTGGGTCTATGATTCTCAGAATTGGAGCACTTGTGAGAATCTTTTTCCATAGCTGGCAACTTTCATCACATTTATGTGTCCATTTAAATTGTATTCCCTTCTTTTGTAAGGAAGTGATTGGGTGTGCAACCTTGGAGAATCCTTCAATGTACCTTCTATAATAAGTAGCAAGAACCATAAAATACCTCACATATGTTACATTCTTTGGAGTTGGCCAATTTATAATGGCTTTAATCTTTTCTGGATCGACTGATACTCCTTCCTCTCAAATGATGTGACCAAAATAATGAATCTTATTATTGTAATATTCACTTTTGATTAGCTTTGCATACAACTTATTCTCCCTTAGTGATTTCAAATCCATTCTCAAATGTTCTTCATGCTCCTCTTATTCTTAGAGTAAATAAGAATGTCATCTAGACATACAAGGACAAACTTGTCCAAATATATACTGAAAACATTATTCAAGGGACACATGAAAGTAGATAGTTCATTAGTGAGACCAAATGGCACCACTACAAATTCATAGTGTACATACCTTGTGCTAGAGGTTGTTTTGTTAATGTCTTCTTCTTTGATTCTCAGCTGGTGATATCCATACCTCAAGGCAATATTTGAAAATACCTTTGCTCCTGTCATTTTATCAAAAAGATCATCAATTTGAGGCAATGGGTACTTGTTTCTCATTGTCACTTTATTCAGTTGCTTGTAATAAATACATAACATGAGTGTTCCATTTTTCTTTTTACAAAGAGTACCGGTACTCCCCATGGAGACACACTTGGCCTTATGTGCTTATTTTTTAACAATTCTTGCAATTTCATTTTCAGCTCTAACAACTTTGGTGTACTCATTCTATAGGGTTTATTGGACACTAGTGTTTCTCCTGGCAAAATATCAATTGTGAAATCAATGTCCCTCTTTGTAGGAATTCTTGACACTTCATCAGGGAACCAATCCTTGAATTCTTGTAGCACATGATAGTCCTGTAATTTGGGGATTTCATTTTCTAATTTGTTTAAAACATGGGATTCATACATTTGGCAACCTCTTCTACAAAATTTCTTAAACTACATAGTTGAAATCTTCCAAACAGAAAATTCGTTTTGAATTCCTTTTACAACCCTTGGGTTTCCTTCATAATCAATGCACTTAAATTTTTTGTTGCAACAATCAAGTTTAACTCTATGTGATTCCAATAAGAATGTGATATGAACCAAGTGGTAGAATATTCAGATATGTGAAAGTGGTAAGTCCACCAATTTATAATGGACATTTCTCCACCAACTCACTAAGTTTTCTCTTGGTTCCTGTGGCTAATTGGACCAACCATGGTTTACTATGGTTGGTTTTCTTAAAAGAATAAATCTCAACAAATTTAGGACTGATATAACTATGAGTAAATCCTAGGTCAATTAAAATAGAAATAGATTGCTTAGCAATCTTACCTTCAAAATCAACCACATTTGATTGATGATCTGCTTGGCGGTCCTCTAGTGCAATATAAATTCTAGGGACAGTCATTTCCAATCGACCCACAATTTCATCTTCTTGAATGTTATGAACTTGCTTTGCACTCCCATTCCTATGGGGACACTTTCTAAGAAAATGGTCATCTCCACATCCCCAACATTGAAGTCGCTCTCTTGGCTGGTCTCCCATCATCCTAGCTAGATTTGTCATAACTGGTTGTGGATTCCTTAACTGATTTTGAAAATGAGAAGGACTAAACCCCTTTTTCCTTTGGTCATACTTCTCATTTTTCTTGTCCTTCCATGCCTTATGGAAATCCTACTTTCTTTTGGATTGATCATATCAATATTTATCATTCCTTATGGTCTCATCTAGACTTCGATTCTCATCAAACTCAATTCTATATTTATAAGATTGAGTAAGTCCACTTAGAAAATGTTGAATTTTGACTTTATCATCTCTGACATACTTGACATAACTTAGCAATCCAAGAATTCGTTTTCATATTCCTCCATAGTCATTTGTCCCAATTTCATCTCATAGAATTATTTGTTTTTCCATCATAGTACTTATCAGAGAGGTACGTTTTCTTGAATTACTTCTTGAATTGCTTCCACACAATTTTCCTTTCATTGATCTTCTTCACTTTCCTAAGGTGATCCCACCATATAGATTCCCTTCCATTCATATTGAATATGGACACTCTTTCTTTTATGTTCCCATAATATTCTTGGACTTGGAAATATTTCCTCATCCCAAAAATCCAAGCCTCAACTTCTTGACCATATTTTACTTCACCTTCAAAATTAGAAAGTTTTTCCTTTCTAAATTCTCCATGTAAATCATTCTTTAAATACCTCTTCCGACTCTTCCTCCTATGAGATGAAGAGCTTGGTCCGTCAGTGTAATCCTTAGAGCCAGATAACTCATTATAAGATAATTCTAGAGTATATGACCTCCCTCTAGAAACTCTTCTTAAACTATGGGACCTCTTGTGAGAGTGCCTCCTAGAGCTACTCCGCTTTTTTTCTTAATTTTCTGAGTGATTCCTAGAGTTAATATTACTCTGACTATCTATCATACTTTGAAGAATAGTTTTGTTTAGCTGATTTTGTTCTTCTTGAGCTCTAATTATCCTCTCATTGTTTGCTCTATAACTTTGCAGTTCTACCCTTAGGCTCCTCATGGTATCTGCAATGTCTGGGGGAGTCACCTAGTTTCTCATACCATTGGATTGTGTATTTACATTCTCAATCTATGTGTTCTCTCCCTTTGCATCTGCTTCAACTTCATAAGGATCATGTGCATCATCCATGGTGATGACCTTCTCGACCCAACCAAACTAAAGGTTCCCAAGATGAACTATACTGGATGATGAGCTTTTAACTGTCTCTAATGTAATTATGAATGTGCAAAAGTGCTCATGTATACACAATTGTTATATTTATTACATCCTCATATAAATAAAAACCAACTTTTATATATTCTAGAAAATTTCCATATTGACAATTATTTTTTTCAAATTATGGCTTTCAACACTTTTCCTATAGGTGCATTTAACCCCAGAGGCTAACTTCAAAAAAATATAGAAGATCACTTATAGAGAACCAAACAAATTCCTTATTGGCTTAGATATTACATATAATGAGGATTAATCATCACCACTCCGTTTTTTATATGATGATCGAGACATCCTTTATAAATTTCTAGAATTTACTACTTTTTCTATTTTTTCCACTTGTTGTAGACTTAAAAAATTTCAATTATGTAGCATTCATCATCATCCCAAAACCCACCCAATTTTAGGCTGCTCAAATGGCCATGGTTGAACCCTAAATCCAACATTGCCAATTTAAAAAAAAAAATGGGGGTCAAGGGGGATTTCCCCCACAAGCAGTAATGCATCCTCGTGGAAGTAGTTTTTAAAAAGTTTCTCGAGGATGCACAGTGAATAAAAAGTTGACACATGTCCTGGGTGGTTTTAGGCCCAACACATGCTCGACCTATTTTATCCAACGAACACTTTAGTTGTGCACGATGAGCATTATCCGTTGATGTTACCTTTTATTGAACGATAAGATATATGCCCATTGTTATTACCATCCATGCATGTTTCCCGTGCATGATGCACCATGATCATTGATATCCTCCATCATCCAACGACCAGATCTTCGTCTTCCCACTACTAACCACCATGCGAGTTTTGGAGGCTCTATTAATGTCCACCATCGATCTTCCCTATATCCCAACTATTAGATCTTCATCACCTATATAATTGATCCTAGGAAATCACCTATGCTCGGGTTTGATGTGCGTGATTCACATCATGAGCATGGATTCTCCATGTCATGTATTCTACCTACGTGGCTCCTCCACATTATCCATCCATATGGAACTGGTGGGGCCCATTAATTATCTCTGTCCATTCTCCATCATTTAACAAAGCATGACTACCATAAAAAAATTCCACTGCAACTCTACGGTTTTCAAATATTTCCTTTAATCTATCTATCTCTCCCTTCGGTATATCATAAATCTAACCTGCAGCTAGGCTAGAATACCATTCAATAATTAAACCATGGGTTTCTCATAACATCCTTCCAAATGCAACTTGGATTTCCCCTATAACTGTGCATTTTTTGCCCATATAGCTCTAGTGTTGCAACTATTTGCTCTGATACCACTCTCTCACGTCCCCATCGCTCAATCCAACCGATAGGAGGGGACATGAACTAGTTTGGGCTCTCCAAAATTTTCCCAATAACCATAATTATGAATTTCATAACAATAAAAATGCGTGTGCAGGTGTAGCATCAAAATATACAGTGGAAATCAAGATTTACACACACATCTAGCACTCATATGCAAGTTTAATTGTTACAGGAATTAATTAAAACATTTGCATATTCATGCACAAAAGATAATACTTATGTTTAGAAATAATATCCAAACAATTAGATGTGTAAGAGTGATTTTCCACCCAACCTAGGAAATTTTTCCAACATATACTCTTTCTTCTCTTAGATGCCACCCCCAAGATGGGCTATGGGGTCACTAAGGAGAAGGAAAT
>LPNX011004592.1:880130-899681 GCA_001517045.1 Pseudotsuga menziesii | reverse complement strand
TCGGAACATCGGGGCATGACCACATGACTCAAATACATAATAGAAACATCCCGGAATAAACATCGGATTACAATATATGAAATATATAGAAGAATACATTCTGAAGTTACATATACATCAACAGGAAACACCTACAATATTATCTCACTCAACCCATAATCTCTTCTAATCACCCTGCTTAGCAAAAACTTATACAGAGATCTCACTCAACCATCAAAACCATGCCAATCCTTCCTAACTACTCCACACAACATAAGGAAGGAATTCTCCTTCATTGATCCATAGTTTGCTCAGGGAATCCAACCCTTACAATGCTTACTAGTATCTGCAGTAAGAGCCCAATCTATTGTATGCGACCAGAGAACCCCCTGTAGTGTTAACTATGGATTCTCAAGCATTTACAGGTGGTGGAACTCAATGGGTAAGGGTTCTTATCTTTCCCAACCTCTCTACTCACTTACAACCATCAATATTCCCTTCCCAAAATTCATCCATGTATCTAAATTCATTTTTTTTGGGTTCAACACAATATGGTAATTGGTCATGAACAATAGTAGGAAAGTCTATGTAGTGTAGGAAAACATGCATGGGAGAATGATCAATAAGGTGTAGACTCCAAGGGATATGTCATGATGGTGAAAATAAAATTGACATAGCTTATGATCATAGAATAAAAGGACTAATGATAGTTGACATAACTGTCACAATCCCCATTCTTCAATAACTACATGAAGTGACTTTCACCACCAACATCGAACATGCATTCAATGATTGGGTTAAATAGTAAAAAAATGAATTAACTGACTAATTTAAAGCACATGGTAGATTTTTACTAGTTCTAAGGTCGACACTTGGAAACATAGGATTTCGTTTCCCCATAGCCCCCCTTTATTCCCCCCCTCTAGTGGAATCATAGCCCCTCTAGTGCTCTTTACATAACCATCTTGGACTATTTTATTAATTTACAACATAATATTTACATACATTTTTAATTGGTATGATAAGACAATCATTTAATCCAATAAAAATATATACATCATACATGCATATCCATTCACTAGTCAGGCCTTGGCCTTGAGCACCGCACTAGGAATTCATACTAGCATAATTACATAATTTATATAATTTTGGTTAAATACATTCCAAGTCAAAATTAGGGCTATTTCATAACATAAGAACCTACCCACAAACCCAAGAATGTAAGACACAAGCATAACATAAGAAATGAACCTAACCTACACACAACATCCCACACATCCATGCAAATAACTAACACACCTAACATGAGTGAAGAACATAGTCTATACACATATTCATATGTTTAACTTATCTACATAACTCTAACATGTAACCAATGTAGATAACTCATGCATCCAAACCATATATGTGTGTGTGAGAGAGAAAATCACAAGTAACAAACTCATATGCATAATCAATGTGCTAAAATTATACACCTACCCACACATCTATGTACATAAGTAATGCCACACCTAACATGAACAATGCTAACCTAACTTATGTGATGCTCTCATATATATATTCATGTAGCTAATGTTATGGCCATTTAAATACAATTTAATCACTGCTAGCTAATGTTATGGTCATTTAAATATAATTTAATCACTCCAAACCCTTGAAACATGAACCCTTAACTATAAATGATAACCACTCAACATTAAACCCTAACCCATAACCCCTATACTCTAATCCTTAGACCCGAAAATGCTACTAAAATTGGTAACTAAAACAAAACTACATCCATGCCAAATTGACATAATAGAAATATTTATGGATTCCCACATGATGCTAAAAAGACCAAAATTATAATTATAAATTCCTTAAATAATGTAAAATGTCGTAGACATAAGACATAATAAATATACTACGGTCATGTTAATAGGACTTTAAGTAAATAATGGAAGCCAAAAATAAACACGATCTATATGTAAATGATACATACAAACATAGTAAATGCTACACTATGCATAAATGGGCACTATGAGGACATTAAGCATGAGGTCTTCACTTAGTGAAACTATACGATAGTACCTTCTTTTATGGGATATTAAAGAATACCCCTAATTTCACTATTTATTGCTATATATGTAAGAAAACCATTTTCTTGTTTCCCCCTCCCAATACACATTTCCAATGAAAAAATCCCTATTTTTATGAGATATTCTATAATTTTACTAGATACCCCTTTTTATACCCCCCAATACCTATAAACCCCCCATTCCCTACTCCCTGCCCCCAATACCTACAATATATTGACCTTATTTTTCACAATTAAAAAACCCCCTTTATGTATGAAAGTGATAAGATATTGGTCAACAAGGTGAATCCCCGGTGACCTTAAGTCAATGCAAAATAGATACAAACACTAAAATGAAAAAAAAAAGGTGAAAAATGATGTAAAATGAGATGCAACAACATGACCCTAGAATAATATTGAGTAGTCCATTTTACAATTTGAAAAAAATGGGATGAAATAAAGATGGGGAAGCCTTGTATGGTAATATTGTGATGAGAAACCAATGGGACTTGTAAGATGACAAGGGAATTGACTCTGTAAGAGAGAAATGTGTAAGTGATAAATATGATAATCATGGGTCTCAATAGGTAATCTAGTGATAACGAAATAAAGAAAATATTATAGAAAATTCAACAAGAATAATTTTCAATCCAAAATATTTGGGGAAGAATTTAATCAATTAAAAAGACAAAGATATGATAATTAGAAGAAATATATTAAATAGAGAAAATAACTAAATATTAAAAAAAGAATAAGAAGAAAGATATTAAATACATTATGAAGAATGTATTTAAAAGAAGAGCCATGTGGTGGTAACGTTCTTGACATTTTTACCAGTTTTAGAACCAACTAGAAGTATTTTGCAATAAGATGTAAATGGATGTTAATTTTTTCCATTTAAAAATAATACCCAACTTATTTCAAAATATTATGTCCAAAAACTAAATAAATCTCTCCGTGTTAACAAAAAGAAAAGTGTGTAAAGGATGAAAACGTAGACAAAAAAAAGTATTGCATGAAGCAATCACGTTATATCACAGGGTATGTGCAAGCTGATGAGGGTCTATTTTGACGCATTAGATGTAATAGAAAACTGAAAAAACAGGCATCTATCAACTTACATGGATATTTTGAGACAATTACAAAATGTATCTTGCGATGAGTAAAAAAAAGAAATGTAGGAAATTGAATGATGTTTCCAAATATATATATATATATATATATATATATATATATATTTTTCTATTGAAAATTTTCTTAACTATATAAAGTTAGATATTTTTTAACAGGCACTTTCTATTTTTGGGACAAATTATAAGGTATATGTTTTTTTGGGTGTATCCTTTGAGTGACTAAAGGATGGAATAAACTTACAAAAACCGGTAGACATATAGGGAACATATAGTACTAGTGCACGACTATTTTTCCAATAATAAATATAATATATATATATATATATATATATTTAAATTATCTAAGAGATCAAAACTCGAAAATAGTATTTCAATTGTGGGTGCAGCGTTTGAATGTCTTAATGTAATTATTTGGAAATGGGTTTTTTACAGCATGTATAGGTCAGTGTTCTTTAGTGCACCATACAATTTTCTTTTAAATGGTTGAGAAACAAAAGAGATATGGACGAAACAATAAAAATGTGTCTTTGAGTTTAGGAGTGATGACAAAAGATAAATAAGAAAAAAATAGAAAAAATTATGTATTCTTGTTAACATTTACATATTTGGAATCTGCAAAATAACCATATTTGTTTCTAAAATTTCATAAAAAATGGAGGTGTGCAACATACTGTAACCAACAACTAAACATGAGCATATTGAAAATTTGGATATAATGTTGAATTAGCCATGGTTTATCATACTCCAAGGCATATTCATGTTGAATCCGAAGCATACACATAGGCATAAGAATTCCATGCAAGCATGGGTGGAGGCTCAGCCTTATCGTTTGGAGGAAATACATTTTTGAATTTAAACAAAATGAGATAGCATTTTATTGAAGTAAAACGGGAGCGCATTTTATTGAAGCAAAATGGGAGCATGTTTTATTGAAGCACAACGTGTGCATGTTTTTAAATACTACAATGAGTTTTTGTTTTTTCAATTATACCAATACTATTATTATTTTATGTGCACCCTCCCCACTCCCCTCTTCCCCCTAACTCTTACTAACCCCCCCTCCTCCTCTCCCTACCTTTAACCCCCCTCCATTCTCTCTCTCTCTCTCATGCCTATGTCCCCCCTTATCACTAACACATGTATGTCCCCTCCCCACCACCCCCAAACCCCTAACCCTTTCTCTCTACCCCTAACCCTTAAACACCCCCCTATTGTTCTATCTCTAATCACTTAGAGTGCTCCATCCCTGCTCCCCACCCCCCCCCAATCGAAACCCCTAAACCTTTCTCTCTCTCTCTCTCTCTCTCTCTCTCACACACACACACACACACACATCCACCTAGCACCTCTCTCTCACTCCTAACACCTAAAACCTCTCTCTCCACTTTTTCTTGCTCCCCAACTCATCTAACTACACTTATCCCCCACCCCCCTATCTATTCCTCAACCCTCTCTCTCTCTCTCTCACACACACACAAACACCCACATCATACATCCACAGGTGTTATAGCTGATTTCACCACTCCAAGTGAATCACACTTTGTATGGCCTTCTCCTATCCTGCTGTAGACTCCTTAGACCCCTTGGACCATTTTTTGTCCTTTGATGTTTCCTTGACCATCCCTAAAAACATGTGAAAAATGATACACGCGACTTTTAAACCTATAATCGTGTATATACATGGGTTTGACCACTACAACCGCATACATCGGGATGTGTATAAAATCCAAATCCTTTTGGAGTTTCCCTTGACATGGATCTGACTCACTTAACTCCTGGTCTTCCCTATGCCTTGAGATCCCTCGGATTCGACCTTTCATTACACCTTTGAAAAGCTATATAAGGAACTCCTTGGTACATTGAAGGCATAAGAGAGAATTGAGAGCAAGGAAACTATAGTCCATTGTTGTCGGAACTTATGCTTGAGTCTGCATCCCTTTGTCCCTTGGAGCACTTTTGTGTTCTTCCCAAGCTTTCCTTTTGCTTGTGAGATTGCTATCGAGAGATGGAGGATTGATGTGGTGGAGGCCCAAGTGGAGGATTTATTTTCGCCAGTTCGCAGACATGTCGACAAAGGTTGTATCTTGTAATCTCTGATTTATACTAATAGAAATATCGTTTCCTATCCAATAATGTGTGTTTGAATGAATATTTTATCCATGGGATTATGTCAAATGCTTATACATTATTGATTATATATGCTAGAATAGATCTAACACCATGATATATAGAATGCTTGTATTGTTTACTTGTTGTTGAGGAAGTAATCTATCAATTCAAGCTGAAGTTGAAAAGCTCAACGGGGATCTACTTCAACCGTCCGGAATAAGGTACGAGGTCTGATCCTTTAGTGTTAGATGTTTTAATTTCTATTGCATATTGGAAAGGATTGATTTCTGGAGTCAAGCTATCTGTTGTGGTACCCCAAGCCATAGGAATTTCTCTGCGTAACAGAATTGGCGACTCTGCTGGGGAGTTCCTAGTAGTTGTCCTTTGGGGGTTGTTCTATCGGCATTCAATGAATTTGAATTGCTCTTTCTCTCTTGTTTCTGTGTCGAGTCTGGGGGCATGTTTTCTTGGTAGTGTCTGATTGGTGTGAAGTTTGTCTCAGCCTATCTATTTACCTTGATTTTTATGCACCTTTCTTCCGGTACGCGAGTTTTTAACTCACAGTCGCGTATACACGCGGGTTTCTTTGCGATTTCTGCGTATACACGCAAATTTACTACAAGCAGTCATGTATGCCCTTAGTTTTTCCTTTTTGTGGAAGTTAAATGGTTGCTGGGTGAAATTTGATGTTTGCTGAGTCTCCTTTTGCATTTCCTGAGTCTGTTTATACCTCTGTTTCTGACCAGAGACGTTTTTTTTTAGGCTAAATTTTTTTTTAAGAAGGTTCTTGTCATGGCATTTTCGTTTTTTTGTTTGGGATTAGTTCATTAGATTTATTTTACCTTAGAGATTTGCTTGAGTGCTATTTGAGTGTGCCTACAGAGTTTGAGGGTTGTAGAATCATTCTTTTTCTTTTTGGTATCTCATTCTATTTCAAAAAATCCAAAAACATTTGCTTATCATCATGCATTGCATTTTGCATTTTGCATTGTACTTGCACTATATTTTCTTTGGAGTATTAGTTAGGATTTCATATAGGAAAGCTTGCATTCATCATTTGAAAAAAATTGTGCATTTTACATAGTAGCATACCCTGTTTTCATGGACACAATGCATTTGCATTGATTGTTAGGTGTGCATTTTACTTCATGTTGTGTCATAACACCATTAGTTGCATGGCGATATCCCTCTTTTGAGTAGTAAAGCCAAATAAAATCAACTCTTAAATTAAAATGAACTACACTCTTTTCTTTTATAGGGTGCACCAACAAGCTTAGGTTTTAGGATCTTGGAATAGTTCATTGTGAGTAAATTCTCCAAGATCACTAAACAACAACATGTATGTGTCTGTCCAGGTGAGTGTGTGAAATACTTGGTATAACTAGTGTTTCTCAGGATCCTCCTCTCAAAAGGGAGTTAAGCACAGGCAGTGTGAACGATTATTGATTAGAATGACCCCTAGTCATAACTGAGTAGCACCAGAGATATTTCCAGGATTGTATTTGTATCTGGGGGCTCTTTCGAGAGTTTCGGGCTTTTCTACCGTACCCATACGGTCAATCCTGTCTGCCTGAGCATTGATTATATTGAGGTGACCTTAGTGGCCTTACCTAGGATATTGAGGGGATACTTTGCAGGGTTTATTCTGCGGGTGTCCCGGCTAGGTTGGGGTCGGACAGCATAGTCACTTTATGCATTGAAGCTGAGGGCCACAATAATTGGTTACGTACCTCCGCTTGTTGTGTATGGGAGTCTCAAGCCTCTCCTAGGTAAGACATACCTGCTTCATTCAGGAGCTCACTTATCCTACCCTTGATTGCTTGCATTTGGCTTTAGAATTTATTTAGTGATTGCTTTGTGCACGATAGCTTGCCTAGGGTTTGCGTAAATAGAGAGTCTTTTCTATTTTTTGAGTCATTGTGGATTCGGGTATGGTTCCTCACCGTTCTCATCGTTTAGTAGGACTTTTGCCTTCTACTTCTCCTCCTCCTTTGGGAGAGAAACCTAGACAGTCCAAGCGGACTATTTCGCACATTGATTCACACACCATGGGAGACCATATGGAAGGTATTCCTAAACCACCTTCTCCCATTCATGTAGACGATGGGGAGTTTACTCCTACTTACGATCCTTCACCTGACTTGGCTGAGTTAGGTCCTGTGATTTCTGAGATAGGAACCTTTGATGATAGACCTACTCACTCTAGGGTTGATTCCCCATTGACGCATTACCGGTATAGAATGTCGGAGGATGTCGAGACTCGTTTTGAACCCGCCAGCACTAGTTATGGTAGTTATGCTATGTCTGGTTTTCCCACACATGATTTGGAATTTCATGTCGAATCTGACTTTGAGCCTAACACTATGCCTGGGGGCACTCTCATTCCTTACCATGCAGAGAGGTTTGGGAGCACTAGTCACATTGCAGCTTCCATCCCAGTTGTGGAAGTTACATCACATGTTCCTCCTAGGTCTAGGGTTAGTGATCCTATTAGGATACCAGATTCGAGATGAGTGACTATAGGGAATAGTATGTATATAATTACTTAGGTCCCTCAGTCCTCTGTCCCTAGTTCTTCAAATGTTCACCCTCCACCTTATTCACGTGGTCCTTCGGGCCGAAACGTTGCTACGAGTTATGTTCGTAGTACGGTTACTAGACCGGTTGTGTCTCAGCTTCATGCACCACCCATCGTTTCGGGAGGTCATGCTCATACTTCTAGAGGTCACATTCCTACTTCTTGAGTGTATATTCCTACTTCCGGAGCGTATGTTCCTACTTACGGAGTATCTCATGGGATATCTCATGCGATGACTTATGGACCCTATTATGGGACGTAGTATGGACAGGGTTCTTCACCTTATGGAGGTGGGTATCAACAACCTGCTTATTCTCCGAACTACGACTTTGTAGCTCCTAATAGTCAAGGTCCACCACACTATGCTACTTCCACGCCACCCTATACGGGTCAAACAGGAGGAGGGCACTATGGCCAAGGCCATGGTTGTAATCAGACCTATATGAATCAGGGAGCAGTCCATAGAACTCATCATCCTAGGCTCCCTTTCCTCACGACGCTAAATCTTCCTGACTTGTCGAGATTAATGAACGATCATGTAGCTCATGACCCGGCTTGGCCGGCTATCCCTACTAAGATTCCCTCGGACATACCTAATTTCGAGGACAAACCGGGAGAGGATCCGAGTGAACACGTTACTATGTTTCACCTATGGTGCTCTTTGAATTCCTTACATCGGGACTCAATCCGTTTGAGACTATTTCAACGCACCCTCATAGGGCCTGCCGTGAAATGGTATATAGAGCTACCTAGGGTGGCATTCACTTTGTTCGATGACCTTGCAATGAATTTTCTTAATCATTTCCAGCTACCTATGCGCTATGACGTTGGTACTGAACTCTTGTCGACATTTTGGCAGGATAAAGTCACCCATATCTCAGATCATATTCAAGAGTGGCAGAGATGAAAGAGGTTAATTAAAGCCTTTATACCGCCAGAATTCCTCCTCAAATGGTTCCTCAGGTCGTTATTGCCATATATAGCGAAGGATGTTTCTACATCTGGAGTGCAGAATGAGGAACAAGCAATTTTTAGGGCGCAGGAACTGGACTTGATTTATGCTCAGTCCAGTTTGTTATATGAGATTATTCCCAATGCTCCGCATTCTAGTTCGACCCCAAAGTGAAACCTGGACCACATGTCGATGGCATTGTGGGTTGTGCAAGTGCAAAACCTGGAGATTCGGTTGCAAAACAAGTGAGTCAATTGTCAATCAACCAATCTGCTTCGGGACAAGCTACAGCTTCATCTCAACCCGCCCAAATGGTAAGTGTACTTTCTGTGCAGTCGTCAGACCAGAAGGGTAACTAGCAGCCCAGACGAAATAGAAAAAAGGGTAAGAATAATCGTAAGGGTGGGAATAAGAATGAGAATGATAATAATAATGACAAGAATGGTCGTAATGCTGGGGGGGACAAGCAAGATAAACATAAGGTTAAGTTCCCTTGCAAGTTGTGTAAGGACGATCACCTCACTTACTTGTGCCCCCGTATTGAGGAAACCTCAAGGTTCTTGGCACAGGGCCCAGCTATGCTAACTAACCCTTTACCACACAATCAAAATATGAACTCGAGGTCCCATGACCAGTCTGGTGCTGATCAATATCTGCCGAAGGGTAGTGGTCATGGTTGCATTAACATGGTCCGTGCTGCGAAAGTTGTGACCCATGCGAAAGATTATGGTTCATCACAACCCAGCCCAGAAAAAGAACCTGATCCACCACGGTCTCCTTTGCATTTTGAGAAACCTATGGATAAACCTGAAGCTGCACCTCGCATTCCTAAGGGAGTCCTTAAGCATTCGGGGCACAATCCAAATTCCCAAGCCGCCTAGAATTATTCAGTTGTCGAGGATTTGGGCCACACTCCTTGTGCGATGTCTGCATTGGAAGTGCTTCAGAGTTGTCCCTCGCAAAGGAAGGCGTTTCTTTCTGCCCTTGGTGTGAATGATGATGATTCTTCCTCCGTGATGAAATTTGAAACTGTAGGACTTTAGCCTTGCTTTTCTTACTATGTGTCTCTTTTGATTCACATAGAATGTCTTAATATGATAGTCAAGCACACTGTTATTAACGAAGGCATTGCCGCTTTTGTGATGTCTTTATCGTGTTGGAAGGGTGTAGGTTCCCCTGAGCTGTCTAAATCAGCAACCATGTTAATTGCATTCGATGGGAGATCATTTAGGCCGCACGACATCCTTCCTTCCCTTAAAGTTCGTTTGGGAAGGAAGGCCATTGCGATAGAGGTCGAGGTGGTTGATGCGCCGCTTGACTACAATCTCTTACTGGGTAGGATTTGGATGTATAGTATGCAATCCATTGCTTCTTCCCTATTTCACATTGTATGATTTCCACACAACGGGAAGATAGTCATGATTGATCAAACGACATTCAAGAATCCATATGTTACCGCATCTTCGGGAGCTTCGATCCCGATCATGGAGCACTCTCAGCCGACAACTGGGAGTGTGGGTGTAGGCATGTATCCATCTCTCATGGGAAGCTTTAGTTGTCCTACATCGATTCTTATGATAGGTTCTAGTTCCGGTGAGGCTTCGAAATCTATGAGATCGGTGTATTTTTGCATGAATCATATGGAAGATCCTTGGATTCTTCCTACACCGAGTACTCCAAGTGATTCCATCGTGATGTACGTGTCGCTACCTATGACTATGATAGCTTATCAAGCTAATATCGAGTGTGTTGCAGAGCCTAGTCCTTCCTCTTCATGGACGGAAGAGGAGGACCCTTATGTGCTAGCGGCATGGGGAGTACAGTCTTCTCACGCACGCTACTGCCTTGATACGGTTTTTCCTTCAAATGAAGCGATTATTGAGGCTATGTTGGGAGTTGAGCCACCATGGGAGGAACTCCATCATAGATCTTATTTTCTTCCCGAGCTTGACCACTTGGAGTGTGAGGACTTTAGGGCAGTTCTTAGTGCGATATTTGGTAGTCCTATGGTTCTGTTAATGTCTCCTAGTCAAATGGCTGACAGAAACATGGCGAACATATCTTCAATGATTCCTATCAACATCTCTCGCGATCCTGGCAGGATAGAGAATGTCTATATTGGGGTGGAATGTTCCCATGCTGAGATTCTAGAATACACCGAGCTATTTAAATAATTCTACGATATCTTTGCTTGGTCTTACGACGAAATGCTAGGTATCGACCCTTGTATTGTCGAGCATGAGATTAATACTTACCCCAATGCTAAGCCTGTTCGACAACGGATGCGTGCGATGAATCCTAGGAAAGCACTTGCGATTAAGGCAGAGATAGAAAAGCTATTAAATGCCAGTTTTATCTATCTCGTTCCCTTGATGGAGTGGGTTTCAAACCCCGTTCTGGTGGATAAGAAGCAAGGATCTATCTGCATATGTACTGATTTCCGTGATTTAAATCATGCCTGTCCTAAGGACAATTTCCCCACACCATTTATTGATCAGATTTTGGATGAGTGTGCGGGTAGCGAGGTTTTTTCCTTTATGGACGGCTTTTCCAGGTATAATCAGATACAAATTAAACCTGAGGACCAACATAAGACTGCATTTATTTATCCTTGGGGAACTTTTGCATATTAGAAAATGCCTTTTGGCCTTAAAAACACTGGAGCTACATTTTAGCGGGCAATGACCTCGATCTTCCACGATCTCAAGTCAAATATCGAAGTATTTTTGGATGACCTTGCTGCTCATTCTCGGATGATAATGCGTCATCCCTATCACTTGAGATTGGTATTCGAAAGATGCCGGCACTATTTGGTTAGATTAAATCCTCATAAGTGCATCTTTTGTGTGAAGTCAGGTCATTTGTTAGGATTCATCACCTCTAAAGAGGGCATAAGAGTCTACCCTTTGAAGGTTGAGGCAATACTTCAGTTGCCTCCCCCAAAGAATATTTTTCATCTTCAGTGTTTGCAAGGCATGGAAAAATTCTTACGGAGATTTGTTGTCAACTTTTCCAATTTGACTAGAGGCTTCATGCGTCTCTTGAAGAAGGACACCCCCTTTTGTTGGGATGAGCAAGCCCAGGAGTCCTTTGATGCACTCAAGCGAGCCCTAGCATTGTCCCCGGTGATTAGTCCCCTAGACTATAGCCGTGATTTTCTATTATATGTGGCTGCATCCTTGGAGACGATTGGTATGGTTTTGGTTCAAGAGGATGAGGAGCTCCAAGAGCATGTCATATAGTATCTGATCCAGAACCTTATTGACACAGAGATTCGTTATTCTCATGTCGAGAAGCTTTCTTTAGCTACCGTACATGCGGTTTAGTGGTTGAGACATTATATTCTCCTTCGCCAGACCTTGGTTGTAGCCCATGTCAATCCATTTCAATTCGTCCTCACTCGAAGGATGATTGGGAGAAAATATAATAAATGGATTGTCATTCTGCAAGAATTCGATCTTGAATTTGTTTCGGCAAAATTGAAGAAGTTTTTAATTTTTGCAGAGCTTATATCGAATTTCCTGAGCGAGGCCGAGGAGTTGGTTTGTGAAGATATGTTTGTCGATGAACACATCTTCTTAATCTCAACTTTAGACCCATGGTATGGGGATATCATAATTTATTTACAAACATTGAAGACCCCTACTCACCTCTCACGAGATGAATGACGACGGTTACGTCACGTCTCTAAGAACTACCTCATAGTGGATAACACTATGTACCGCCATGGGGTAGATTCCATTTTACGACGTTGTTTAACTCATGAAGAGGCTGAGGTAGTGCTGAATGATTGCCATGGAGGGGTGTGTGGTGGTCATTTATCTGGGCTTTCTACAACTCAAAAGATCTTAAGAGCGGGTTATTTCTAGCCATCGATCTTTAAGGATTGTGTTGATGTGGTCAAGATGTGCCACCCTTGCTAGGTGTTCACATGTAATATGCGCTTGAAACTTGCCCCATTACATCACATTATCACAGTTGGTCCCTTCATTGAGTGGGGGCTCGATTTTATGGATTACACCCCAGCTTCGGCTGGGGGGCACCATCATATTATAGTGGCTGTTGATTACTTCACGAAATGGGCTGAGGCTATGCCTACAGTTAAATCCGACAGTGAGATAGTCGCCCACTTCGTATTCAACCAAATTATTGATCGGTTCGGAATTTTGAAAGAGCTTGTCACTGACCATGGCTCGCACTTTCAGAATCGTATGATGGAAGAGTTAGCATCAAAGTTAGGGTACAAGAAAGAACATTCCTCCTCTTACTACCCTCAAGTGAATGGACAGGTAGAAGCAGTGAATAAATCACTCAAATCCATTCTCCAATGAACCATTGCACAAAGCAAGAATAATTGGCACATCATGTTATATCCAGCTTTGTGGGCATATAGAACCGCTATTAAGACTGCCACAGGTTTTTCTCCATATCAAGTTGTACATGGAGTGGATTCAATATTTCTGGTTGAATGCGAGATTCCTTCTTTGAAGCTAGCAGTAGAACTCTTACCAGACACTTCACCATTGGAGGAGCATTTGGTCCACCTTGAGCAACTTGATGAGTAGCGTCGAGATGCCTTGTAGGCTCTAGAAGTCAATAAACGTTGCGTAAAGGTCCAGTATGATAAGTCTGTCCATCCAAGGAGGTTTAGTGAGGGAGAATTGGTCCTCTTATGGGATCAACTGAAAGAACCCTTGGGCATAGGAAAATTTAACCCCATGTGGCGTAGTCCTTACGTGGTCAAATGTATCTTAGACAAGGGAGCTTATGAGTTAGTGGATTACGAAGGAACAACCTTGGTGGAGCCTAGAAACGGGCTCTACCTCAAGAAGTACTATGCATGATTTTCAGCAAAGGCTGGTTATTGTATATTATTGTACGGTTTTTCATAGTTAGGTCTTTGTATTATCGTGATCGGGTTTGTGATTAGTTTCCATTTCTTTTGGCAAATGTCAATGTAATCTTCCACCTACATAGGATTTACGGATGGTGCAAGCCGTCACACTCAACACTCGGCCTTTGCTGCTTGGGTGATTTATACTCCTATGGGTCAAGTACTGTCTTTAGGAGGCATATGTCTGCGGCCATCTTCCAACAATGTTGTTGAATATAGTGCTGTTATTGAGCTTCTACGGGATGCCATTTCACATGGTGTTCTCTCTCTTGAGGTACGTCTTGATTCAGAGTTAGTAGTGTCATAGCTTAATGGTTTGTACCATGTTAGAGATCTGACGTTATTAAGAAGATTCTTATGTGTGAGATTATTAGAACGACAATTTGACAATATAACATACATACACATTCCAAGAAATAATAATCAAGTTGCTGACTCATATGCTAACTACGTGTTAGATTGGCATTTGTTTCATTAGCAATAAATTAATCACAAACACAATTTTTACACATGTAAATAAATAAATCGATCACCATAAATTTTTATATATATATACATCCAAAATGTGGTAATACATAGTGTCATGATACAAAATTGGGGCTATCAATCCACCAACATATAATACATGGTAGTACAAAATGTATACACTCCCAGGTATCTAATCCTGTGGAGGAGGAGGAGGGTTGTGATCATGGAAGGTCACTACAACTCTAGCTAGCTGTCAGAATAATCGCACCCATGCATGTGGTACCCCCACCACCTGCCGTTGCATAGCCTCAGGAAAGTCCTCGACTTGCGCCATGGGAACCCTATGTGTTAGTCTCACAAAATTGGTATGAATGCTCTGGAGCATCCGCTCCACATCCACACCCATGATGTCATCTCCTCTTCCCCTCTGTCTATGACGAGGGAAGCCTTCCAGCCGCCGTGGTCCCACATCTACACACAAATGGTAGATGTCACTATGTATTATCACACAAAAAGATGTCTTTTGATTCCATATAATCAGAAAACACAACAAAAAAAAAATAACTCGAAAAAAAAAAATTTAAAAAGAGAGGGTCGAGATTCGTTACCTATATCGCCATATGCCAATCCTGGTGGTAGCGACATGTCTGGGTCCCCCCCGAAATATATCCCTACATAGGGGTAGTCATCGATGGAAACTATCTGTCATCACCACCATGGAAAGAATTCAATTGGATAGGGGTTGGCCACCCTACCACCCCCTAGTCTGCGCATCGCATCTGCCCAACGCCGTTGGGCTGGATCTCGAACCCCATGAAGAGGAACGTCCACTTTGGGGCTCAATCCTGGAACATGCTCGAAGAAAAACGTGCTCAAAATACTACTGAACCTGAAGTTCCGCACTCTACCTTCCTTACACTCACTGAGCTGATGTTTCATGTTGCTCAATAGTGTAGTGCTCCAGTCATAAATCGTGGGTCTCATGCACTCCACTACATAGAACATCAGAGGCCGTGAGGCCTTGTGGAGTCATGCCAAGCCTGCTATCCTGCCCAATGTCAATAGTATGGCCTTTAGGCCCAGCACCTATATAGTGTTGGTAGGGACCTGACTCCCCACCTTCTCTATGTATGGATAGCAGTACACTGAAATGTACTCATCGATAGTGAGGCCACCTCCTGGCCCACCACAAGAATGAAGGTTCACCACTTCCCCTCGTCTAGAAATCCCAGTAATGAAGTATATGTCCTCCACCTCTATGGTGAGGGACATCCCATCTATCTGGAAAGACTCCGAGTCTGGATCCTAGTAATCCACCAGCATCTGTAATAGTCTTGGTTTGGCCCTCAAACCACCAAGACACCAAAACTTGTAGAGTCCACATGCACATAGAGCTTTTTGATCCATTAGATCGGCCATTACTACTTCCTCTACCTCACCATGTTCATGCTCTCTCCCCTCTAGGACCATCCTACACAAGAAATTGCAAATTTTCCCATTAGATCATTGAAAAAACCTTATGTGCGGCCTCATACGCGACTGTTTTCAAACAACCGCGTATGTATGCGGCTTTGGGGGAATTTTCTACATATATCCATCCCTATACGCAAAAAAAACCTTGATTTCCGCGTGGGCTATAGTTCCCTTTTTAGTTTGGCCTAGAAAGATTAATTGACCATGGAATTTGACAAATTTTGCATTAAAATGGAAGAGAAGAGCATGGGTAAATACCTGGAAGAAATGGTAGTGGATTCCACCGGCTGGATCTCCTAGAATTCGTTGTTGAAAATCCAAGCTCAAATGGGTAAAAGTTTCAAATGTTTTATAATATTTTGAATTGTTTACTATTTATAGAAAATTTTCAAATATTTGAAAATTTTTACCCCCTTTCCTATAGTTTCGACATTTTCTAACCATTTTGGACCGTTTTTGACATAATTCATGATGTAGAGGACCTTTTTCAGTGTCATTTCAGCCGTTGGATTGACCCATTCGTGCCAATCTCAGGTATCATATCTAAACTGGCATATAGGTTATGTTTCATCACCATTTTCATTTTGCATGACCTTATGACCATCTCATCATGACCTTAAGTACGAACCCACTCTATTATGTCATGAAACCTTCTTGTTGTTTTAGAAGTGGCATGATATGAGTGGTAGAGCTTCACCTGACATGGGTACCCTAGTAAACACCTTACTTGCATTTGGTGTCCATGCTGACGTTTTCTCCTTTAGGGTGTGGGAGTCCGTTGTATAGTATTGCCATGACATTCCGCAAGAGCCTCATACTCCTCTTGATCTTTTGCTGGCCTATTTCCCTCAGGACTCCCTCATGTCAAGTTGTGGATGCATTATCATGAGATTTGCCTACCTTATTGAGCTTTATGTTGGCTCCCCTGACATTGCGTTTCAGCCATATAGCCCGAGCTTGTCTCGTGTCTAGCCATGCATAGCCATTTTTTATATTCTTCACAGCTTGTTTCCCTTTTTACCGGGAGGGGATTTTCCCCCGAGTGTTGATATCCTACACATGTATCCTTGCATTGAGCATAGGTATGTTCCACTGCTTGGAACTAGTTTTTTTGCCCTTATGACACTCGTCTCCTCCTAATCTATAACTATAAAGCCATTTTATTCCTTTTCAATCTTTTTAAATAATTGAAAAAGTCCAAAAAAATCAAAAAACAAAAAATACGGACAAGGAAAGATGTTATCTTTGGCAGCTGTCGAGTCATGTCTCCTTTGAACTGAGCACTGTATATCACATCCATTGGTTGGGTTTATAGTTTGACTTTAGGAGCTGTACTCATTTATCTGAGTTTATTTCCACCGACTGGTTAAGCTTCCAGTCCCTATGGAGCCTCTATCGATGCCGCCTGTGTCGCAAAGATGTCCCAGTTTGTATAGCGAGTTTATGTTGCCTTTATTCAGTCACCATATGCCATTATTCTCTTGTTCGAAGGAAATTGAATCCTAAGTCGGCCATTCCTCAGTTATCTTGACTTTGCATGTCGGCCATTCTCGGTACAGTTACTGGTTCGTGCACCTTATGATCAAGTCCTTCCACATTATACAGCTTTGCTGAGTACCTCATGTTGGATGATGGGGGATGCCTTAATGCCCTCCTTTCAACGGATTTCATCCCATCGACTTCAGATCATTTATTCTGGGATTGGAATCTAGAGTCATTTTGAGTGCCTTGAGACTTGCAGTCATCAGTGGCAGGTTCTCTTGCCATCAACAGTCTTTGGGAATACATCAATGTCCCATGATCAATGGATCCTCTCAAGTGTTCGACCTCAACATGTTTATTCACACTTGTTAGTTTTCACTCTAGTACCTTGATTCCCATTTTCATTATCGGTGGGTGATCTTGCGTTTGTTCATGGTATACATCAATGACCGGTAATCAGATGATGGACTACTATGTTCGACCTCGACACCTCTATTCACATAGTAGGACATGTACTCGTAGCGGTTTGTGTAGAAGACCTTCCAGATTGGTGGCATCTCTTATATGCTACCTCCTTGATCGTGCCAGTGTTCATGAGATTTCAGCTCTCTTGACTTGATTCCAGTATATGTCTGATATTTCTAGCCACTATGGAGATCTTGATCTGTTATATATCTTCAGCCATTATGGAGATCATGATCCTTTGTATATCTTCATCATGGAGATTTTGATCTATGTATATTGTACGTGGTGATGACCACTTATGTGATATCTTGTATCATGCCTATTCATTGCCATTGTACTCTTATGTATCCGGGACTGCTATATGTATTTGCAGTTATGTGCAGAGTTGTATTATTGTACTATGCTGATTGGGTGGCTGGTCTTCCATTTGGGATCCTTCATCACTCCACTTCTGGGATGGACTTATAATGTATTTCAGCCATCGTATGACCCCTCTGACCTCACACATTAGGGGGCATCTGTTATAGCTTATTTCACCACTCCAGGTGAATCACACTTTGTATGGCCTTCCCCTGTCCCACTATAGACTCCTTAGACCCCATTGGACCATTTTTTATCCTTTGATGTTTCCTTGACCATCCCTAAAAACATGTGAAAAATGATACACGCAACTTTTAAATCTATAATCGTGTATATACGCGGGCTTGACCACTAAAACCGCGTACATCGGGATGTGTACAAAATCCAAATGCTTTTGGAGTTTTCCTTGACATGGATCCGACTCACTTGACTCCTAGCCTTCCCTATGCCATGAGATCGCTCAGATTCAACCTTTAATTACCCCTTTGAAAAGCTATATAAGGAACTCCTTGGTACATTGAAGGCATAAGAGAGAATTGAGAGCAAGGAAACTATAGTCCATTGTTGTCGGAACTTATGCTTGAGTCTGCATCCCTTTGTCCCTTGGAGCACTTTTGTGTTCTTCCCAAGCTTGCCTTTTGCTTGTGAGCTTGCTATCGAGAGATGGAGGATTGAAGTGGTGGAGGCCCAAGTGGGGGATTTAGTTTCTCCGGTTCGCAGACGTACCGACAGAGGTTGTATCTTGTAATATTTGATTTATACTAATAGAAATATCTTTTCCTGTCCAATAATGTGTGTTTGAATGAATATTTTATCCATAGGATTATGTCAAATGCTTATACATTATTGATTATATATGCTAGAATAGATCTAACACCATGATATATAGAATGCTTGTATTGTTTACTTGTTGTTGAGGAAGTAATCTATCAATTCATGCTGAAGTTGGAAAGCTCAACGGGGATCTACTTCAACCGTCCAGAATAAGGTACGAGGTCTGATCCTTTAGTGTTAGATGTTTTAATTTCTATTTCATATTGGAAAAGATTGATTTCTGGAGTCAATCTGTCTGTTGTGGTACCCCAATCCATAGGATTTTCTCTCCATAACAACAGGTCACCCCCTATGACTAACATCCCCCCTCTTCCCCCCAATTCTTACTAGTCTCCCATCCTCATCTTTCTACCTCTACCTCCCCTCCTCATCCTACCTCTCTCCCCCTCTCATCTCCATTACTAAACCCTTCTCCACTCTCTCTTACTCTCCAACCCCTGGTCTCCCCCCACCTCTAACCCCCCTCCTCCTCTTACCTCTAACTGCCTCTTCTTTCCCTAACTCTAACCCTGCCCAATCCCTTGACAACCAACCACTCTCTATCCATGTCTCTCTCTCTCTCTCCACCTTATGTATCCCCCTACCAATAACACCCCCCCTCCTCCACTGTCTCTCACTCCCAAACTCATCCAACTACACCTAAACCCCACCCCAATATATATATTCCCTAACCCTTTCTCTCTCTCTCTCTCACACACACACACACACACATCATTTGTTTCCCCCTACCATTGAAACACCCCTCCTCTACTCTCTCTCACTCCCCAA
>LPNX011004592.1:813419-870682 GCA_001517045.1 Pseudotsuga menziesii | reverse complement strand
CCACTATATCTTTGTCTCTCTCTATCACACACACACATCTCTATGTCTCTCCTTACCACTAAGGACCCCTCCGCCCCTCTCCCGTTTTGTGCATTTTATTGAAGCAAAACGGGAGTGTGTTTTATTGAAGCAAAATGTGAGCGCATTTTTGAAAGTTAAAACACGAGCATGTTTTTGTAAGGTAAAACATGAGAGCTTTTTTGTGTACTATCCTAATTGGCATGCATGTTGGCATACTTGGGACTAGGCTTGGCACCTTGGAGATTGCTTGGGATGATTTCTATTTTCTAAATCAAGAGTGATTGACTTCACTTTACCATTACATCTAAAAGGTGCCTCAACTTTATACACTCACCCCACAGAAAATTTTAATCAAATTATTTGTAAATTCTCTATAGCCATAAGCCATTTATATCATCCATCCAATGATGTAAGAACTTCTCAAAAAAATCAGACAGATATACTCAGTACTACATTTAATTCACATTGTTTTTGTGCAATTGCATTTAAAAAAAAGTCAACAAAATTTGGCAGATTTGAAGATGATGGGGGTACATGTAGGAGTTCTATGCATAAAACGTATTATCTAGCCTGCATGGAGTCGCGTGGCACTATTAACGAGGGAATCAGTGTCTTCGCTCCAAATGAGTGAGACGGAGCATAAGACGATCGTTCCCAGATATCCGATCATTCCAGATCGTCTCTATCTGGAACAATTATCTATTCATGCAATTATTTATACATTTCTATTTTTACTATATTCTAGCAACAACCATATTATTAAATTTGCTTCTGCTCAAGTGGTCAACCCCAACCTACTCAAGCGCGTCTCAGACACATTGCATTGAATTCCTGGATTCCAACATGTTTAGGTTAGTAGACTAAAAAAGGAAAATCACTCTCAAAATCAGTTTACGTTAAGAACGCATATGAGAAACATACGTGCTAATGGTCGGTGGCCTTCATGGCTTCGCAGGATTCCTTGAGGTGTTGTAACTGTTATGTGCATTCATGTGTTACATTCGTCTTGCGGACTTTCGGAATCGAAATCGATGAATCATCGAAGCATGCAATTCTTGTACAAGCAAAGAACAATTTTGATTTTGCAATTAGAATGTATTGCAAAGTTCTCCACGGCGGAACATGCATAAAACTTTGCCTTAACAAAGACTTTCTAGCCTCCCACATAAACTGCAATATCTTCTCTACCTTTTTTGGTTTTCCCACAAAAATTACTGGAATTAATGTAAAAAATGATTCGTATTGAGTTACGGGCCTTGCTATTTCGAGATGTGATCGAAAATCTGTCTCAATTATGATACGGTCACCAGATTCTGCATCTGATAATAAAATGTCTATGCATTCATACTCTCCTCGGAACTTGTCAAACTTGTTACATTTAACCATCGTAACCTTTTGTCCTTAAATGTTTCACCAGAAGAAGCCTAATACAATTATCGTTGCACTTGATACCCTCTAGTTGAGCGTCCCCACACATTTTAGGTATCCAAAATTCTATCTGTTTTGTATTGTAAAAATGTATTGATGAGTGTAGGTTTTGTTATAACGTTAATTGATCAATTGCAGCGATACCGTGGAGAGGTATGCAAATGAGTTAAAAGAATAGCTCAAGGGATTTTGATTCTGTTCGTTGAAAACCTGTAGATTGAGGCTGATTATTTCAAAAACTTGTTTGGGTCAGCGTATACAGATTTATTGCTGACGGTTAGATATTAGTATTTTGAGATGTAACAGTCAGCAATAAGTCTCCTAACAATCATCTATCATTGCTTTGTCGCAGGTTGATTCATTTTCGTCCTGAGCAAGGTAGCTTTGTTAGAGAAATATATTAATTATTGTAGTGCTAGACAAAACGAGGAACAACGATACACTAAACTTGTGATCCAAACACTGGTTTTTTCGATGGATTTCATCTCCATTATTGTTTCACTGCCATCATGATGGAAACAACAATCATCTAAAACTGTGATCCAAATACTGGTTTTTTCGATGGATTTCATTTCCATTATCGGTTCATTGGCATCATGATATTATTTATGTTCCACCATCGGAAAAGTTTTAGACATCACAGAACTAGAAAATGACATACCAGAACTAGAAAATTCTATTTCAAAAGTGTTTCATTGCATCTTGTCGCTAGTAAGACTTGTTTTGAACGTACTCTTGATGTTCAGAATCCTTATAATTTGATGAAATGACATGTTTATATTTGCAGGGATGTGTACAAACATAGACATAAGCATTTCCCAGTGTTGAGACACCACTTCTGGGATACCTCTATTCATGGTGCAAATAGTAATATCATGCATGATACAACCTCGTTGCAGTTTATTAGACATTCATGTATACTATGAATTCAAGATTAATATGTTTGAGATAGGTCTAGACTTATATATTTGACATATTGATAATGTGTTTTTTATTAAAGAATGTGTCAATTACTTGTATCTAATAGTTAAGCTAATATAACAACCACTTAATTTATGGTTGTTAAGCTCATAGTTGTTGAAGTTAGGCTCATAGTGGTATCATCATTGGAGTCAAGCTAATAGTTGTATCTAATAGTTTTAATTTAAAAGTTAATATAAACCATAGTCTAACCCTAATGCACATTAACTCGACTCCCAATCACTCCCAATAGCTCACATAAGTTGCACATTACTAAGTGATTGTTCTTGGTCCATGATTTCAAGGTAACTTCTCATGCTAAGTGATGGAGTTCATCTAAATTTAATTTAATAGTTGTATCAATATTGAAATAATCTAATACTTTTCCAATATAACAATGATTAGAGTTGAAGTTAAGCTAATAGTTGTACAATCATTGGAGTTAATATAATATTTATCCAATATAATAGTGATTAGAATTGAAGTTAAACTAATAATTATACAATAATTGGAGTTAAGCTAATAGTTGTATCTAATAGTTAATTTAAAAGTTAATATATTAACAATTGCAATTCAAGTAAAAGAAATGATTGGAGTTGAAGTTAAGATAACAGTCAAGTGTCATCAATGTATCTAAGCTAACAATTAAATAGTTGTATCTAACTAAGCTATTTTTATCTTTTTTTGAAATTGTTAATTGTGAGTTAGAGTAACCTCATCTAAAAAGAATCCAAAACCTAATTATATCTATTTGGAAAACCTAAACATGTAATACTAATTGTATATTAGCTAGATGCCCAACTAAGAGATGCAGGAGTTTATTAGGAGTTCAACTATTTTATTTCGAGTTTCACTCTTACATTACTGCACATTAGCTAGACTCATAGATGCCAAATGAAGTTGGACTGAGCCTTAAGTGATTATAGTTGATATTAAGCTAATAGTTTTAAAATCATTGGAGTTAAGTTAATAGTTGTATTTAATAGTTAAGCTAATAGTTATCCAATATAACTGTGATTAGAGTTGTTCTAGAATCATTGGAGTTAAGCTCGTAGTTGTATCTAATAATCTAATAGTTGAAGATTAATTTAAATTTTTACAACTATCACTAATTGTACTTATCACATGTTAATTAAGCTTTCTTTTTTTTAAATTATTAATTATTAATTTTGGACGAAACCCATAAAATCAATTTGGAGAGTACACTTGTCGCATTCTCGTTTAATCTTGGATGATGCCCATAGAATCAATCTGGATAGTACACTTCTGTCATTCTCGTCCATAGATGAAAGAGCATAAATGGTAGTCCACCCCAAAATTCTAAGATATATACGCCTTCTACTTAATTACATCGAAATGTTAAAAATGCTAATGTGTGACATAACCATCATTAAGTGTGCCCAATACTTGACACAATTGCATAGCTCTCTCCATGGACATAAAAATCTACGACGATATCACTCTCTATAACCCAATCACATTAAGATAACTATTAATATTTAAGAACTTTAAATAAAAAATAAAAGTAACAATGTTTGGTTAGACTATGGGTAAAGAGAAAAAATTAACTCCATTATACAATTAATCCACCTACGCGATTACTATATGTAAAAGGACATAGTAATTGATGACTTTTCTAATAAAACATACCTAAAAATAACCAAATATTTTTGAAAGATTTTTTTTCATAAGAAAAAATCGTGTCCTTGGTATTCATGTTGAATCAAAGGGCATAATACATAACTGGAGTGAGACCAATACAGACATCAACAAGTGATGTAGTGTTGCTCCGAATCGACATGAAGAATGGCTAGACCATAAAGGTCTATACTCAACATACAATGAGAGAGAACATAAAGATCTCCAAGAAGACAATCAAACATCTATCCAGAGAGCACAAAGGGAATCCAGAAGATTCCTCCAGAGAGGACCATCATCATAGATTGTATAGGAGATAAAAAATTGCTCCAAAACCAGTACCAAAAAGAGAGAAAGAACCCAGCTCCGGTACTAAAATAAAAAACTCAAAAGAGTTTGCAATCTCCATACATAATGACAGAATTGTCATAAAACTCAGATATATGACAAAGGCTCGATTCCAGATCCAGGGCCTCTTTGGAGAAGCCATCTGCAGTCTAATTGTGCTCTCTGTATACATGCTGAAAGTCTAGGCTGAGGAAATTTGGAATCATTTGTCAAATGGTCTCACACCAGCTATCAAGAACCAAGAAAGTCAAAGCTACCTTTCCCAAGGCCCAGTTGATAATAACTGATGAATCTCCAAAGATGTGTAGAGAAGGGAGCCCCAAAAATTTTTCCCAATACAAGAGAGCCCACAAATCCAGGAGTTCAACTTTGGTATTGGTGCTCGAACCACACCCCAATTTTATGGGTAAGGAGTGGAATTTGCTGATAGCAATAAAAACTCCAGTCCCCCCCCCCCTTCCCAACTGCGTCTGCACCATTGAAGAACCCCACTGGATAAATCATAACAGGGGCATGCCCAATAATCATGTGTTTAGTTTTCCTCTATGGAACAAGAAATCTATGGATAAGAAGATTTATCATGCTGATAAGTACCCCCTGAGAAGTTTTGGAATTTTAAAAAATGGACCTGTTTCTAGCTTTCCAGATACACCAAAATACAAAAAAAGGCAAATAATACTATCTGGGATTGTTTCTTGACCAAGATTCTAGTAGAGACCCAAGAGAAGCATAAGAGACAAGCCACTTGCAGTGGCAAGAGCAACCCATAATTGCAAAAATGAATCTAGTAACCGAACAATCCATAAACATATGATGAACATAATCCTCGCCCAAAAGACACAAACTACAATGACCAGGTCCCTGCCATCCTCTAGCCATCAGGTTATCCCAAGTTAATACTCAATTTTTTAATGCCAGCCAGACAAAGCATTTAATCTTAAGAGGGAAGGACAAGCCCCACAACCCAGTCAATAAATTATCCACACAAGGGCTCAGATAGGAGTTAACAATCAGATCGTAAGCAAGGGCTGTAGTTACCCTGCCATTCTTTTTGTTATGAGCCGAGAACAGGGAGTCTGGATCCTTTCCCAGACAAATACCACCATTCTGCAAACCCGAGATGTATGAATCCCATAAAGACTTCCAAATTCCCCAGCTCCAAGTCATCGGCCGATAAGACATTTACTATATCAAAATAACTAAAGGGATATTTAATTCTCTCATATAAACACGTGAGATGTAACCGTGACTATGAATTTTAAGTGACACGTCATTTGGTTATGGGGAAGATGGACAAGACATGAATCCCCTACCAACCATATTAATGCGGATTTCGATAGCATCCAATTCCAACACTCACACAACATGCAATACCATCACTCACAGAAGCAACTACCATTACTAAAATTACCATTTAATTCTTTCATTAGTTTATTAGCTACATTTTTTCACATCATAGTTACAGGTTAGATATTCGTACGGTGATCTATAATTAAGGTAGTGACTCCAAGCTCTTAATATCTATACTAGACTTGGGAATTAATTCCATCCCAAAAGTGATTTCTAACTTCTTATGAATTAAGACATGATAAGGAATTCAACCCGTATCATATAATAGTGCGTTTCCCCAAAGCTCACATACAACAAACAAAATTATATGTTCTTATCATATCATAATTATGATGATTAGCATGCAAGAAATCTATAATGACAAAAAATAACTCAAGTGCATCCATCTAAATTTTAGGAAGGAGCAATGTAGGAAAATTCAAATTAATAATCTATTTAAAAGGTTAAAATCAAGCTATACACTAAATTTGTGTATGAAACCCCTTTGTTTGTGGGACAAAGGACTTTTCTCCACTCAATGATTTGAGAGTTAAAGCTTAATAAAGTGTATACACCCTACCCTCCTTTAGATTTAAACTTATAACTCTTTAGAGAAAAACACATATATATTCTTTACCGTCACACCTACTCATGATATACATTAAACTCACTCAAATTATACCTATATATATAATTAATTAAACATTTTCTCACAAAATTAATATAAATTAATTCCACAATAAATTACATTTTACATCTCCATTATCAACCTACAAATTAATTACCATTTACATATCTATTATCCATTAAAATCACGAATTTATAGTAAACACAAGTTAACCGTCATCATACTAAAACATTTATAAATTAATTACAAACATTTAAACAATTTTTCATAAAATTAATATAAATTAATCCCAAAATAAATTACATTTTATATTTTCATTATCAAACTATAAATTATCTTGCTTGACTTGGCAAGTGGGAGATGGCAAAAATATCCTTCTTGGAATTGATCCTTTTGTTGGTGTTCAGTCCTCACTTCTGTCCTCACTTCTGCCAGAGGATTTGAGATCCTACTTGGAAGATTTGGATATTTGTACACTCTCACAAGTCCGGAACACTCTTCTTCCAGCGAAGAGTTATTGGTTGTCAGCTGATGATTTATATCTCGGGGGCTCTTACTGTGCATTATGGGATAATTTTATTAAGGAAATTCAGGGTGCTGGTATTCGTCTTACAGACAGTCCTGATGCACTTGCTTGGTCTCATAATAACTCACATGGTTCACCATCAGCTTGTGCTGCTTATGATTACATTGTTGGAGCCCACTCCTCTCCACCGGTTACCCTTGTTGACTCTGTCCTTTGGAACAGGAATTTACCCAGCAAAATATCATGCTTCATTTGGCTCACCCTCCGTGATAAAATTCTTACGTGGGTAAATTTGTAGAAAAAAAGGTATCCACGGGCCTGGGATCTGCGTCCTCTGTGGCACAAATGAGGAAACGGTGGCACATTTATTTATTTTCTGCAGAGTATGGAGGACTGTAGTTGTACATGTCTGTGATCTCCTTAGTCTATGTGCTATCTCTCCAGCTGTTTTGATTGATGTTATGATAAACAACTGGATTAAAAATCTACCCAGGAACTCGACTTTGCATCTGCTTCCTCTCCATATGATGTGGATCATATGGAAAGCACGTAACCGAGCCATATTTGATGGAGAAAAAAGGTCTGTTTATTCATTAATCCAGCAGGTTATTTCTACTGTTCGTGGCTTACCTCCATGTGCTGTTAAAAAGAAGAGGCGTGAAAGGATTATAGGAAGGGCCCCGGTCATGATCTATCCATGTGGTTTTATGGATGGTGCTTCCAATTGCATGACAGCAGGTGCAGGTTATTGTATTTTTATCAACGAGACACATCGCCTGGAGTTCTCGCTGGGGGTCGGATATGGCACCAACACGAAGGCAGAATTGCTCAGTCTATGGGCACTTCTCCTCTCCTCCCATATGATGGGGATCCCTCTCACCCATGTCTTTGGTGATTCTCAAGTAATCACCAACTGAGTATGTGGATCGACTGAGCTCTCCCCACCAGATCTCATGCATTGGTGTCGGGAGACAAAAAATCTTTTGGTATCCTTTCATGATCTGTCTATCACCCACATCTATCGAGAGCACAATCGGTTGGCTGACCGTCTCTCCAAAACTGCGCTCTCTCTTCCCCAGGGCTTTGGCAGTTTTATGGAATTTATTGAGAACCATTTGGTTACTCAGAATACTTTTCAGCTTTACTGAGACTGATTATGTGATGCCTTCTTCGTTTTATCAGATTTTGATTAGCCTGAGAGAACTCTTTTGGACTGTGGATTCAGTGCCTGTCGACGCCCGATAGATGTGGTTGTACAGGCAGACCACTCTTAACGAAGAGTCAGTTATCTGATGGGAACATTATATGTTTGGCTCGCCTTTCCCCCTAGCAACAACATCCACTTGATGTATGATGTAACACGATATGCTGGCAGAATGTTTTGATGTCCTTTGATTCAGTACATGAATAACAAAGCAGGCTTTTTTCTTTCTGAAAAAATTACCATTTACATATCTATTATCCATTGAAATCGCGAGTCCATAGTAAACACAAGTTAACCTCCATCATACTAAAACGTTTCAAATAATAATGTTCTTATTTTGGATTTTGACTCAAGTTTATTTTAACTTTTTCATCTGTTTATATTCCCAAGGTTTCATTGTCTTTTAGATTTTTTTTATCGACGCATTTTTTATTTTCTATTTGGTATAAAGGTTTATATATATAAAACACTATTTATTTTTTAAATTTTAATAAATTAACATGTCTGTCCATTCTAATTTATAAAATATATTAAAATGTGTGGTATAAATATTTTATTTAAAATACCTCTCACTTTTATTTCAAATAGCTCACTTTCCTATGTGCAATTGTGCACATATCCTTCACAATTTCATATTTATTAATGTGCTTTGATCGGATATCTACCAATGTCACATGGGTACTTCTGGATTATCATGTTCTTCTGTTTATCTTTGGAGCAGGTTTCGGGTTTCATAGTAACATTTTTGGTTGATGTAATGTGATGTAGAATACAAATCAGATGAAGAGTAAGTGTAAGGCTTTTCTAAAGCCAAAGCAAAAAATATTTAAATGATTTTTTTTTTAATAAAGTATATGTCAAAGTAGGTAGTTTTGAAAGGATGAGTGATTAATGTCTAACCAAGTATGGCTGTATTAAAAAAAATGTATGTAAAAAGTGACTTTGTAAAAGTAGAATTGTAATGAGACATTGTTGAAAACCATATCTCATACACTTAAGGACTATATTTATGTGGTAATTAGAATTGATGTAAAAAGAGATTCAAAATGACACTTAAGTATTAAGGGTAAATTTATGAAGAACACTTATTATTGAATTTGTGATTTCATTTTTGAGGATTATTATTTGAAAAATAAACTTATTATCATAAAATTATGAGATTTAAAAGGTCGTTAAACCTTAATTTTTAGATTTTTGAATTTTAAGTGACTTGGTTTTAATCAGGTAGATGGTCTCGTACTAACATGCTCTCATATATGTGTAAGGTAGAGACAACAAAGCATTCTAAAAACTTGCAAGATAATATGTGGAAATAGTGTGTTCATGAAATTACAATGCCTCCACTATATATATAAACATTTATTACATTGCACTCAAGTTTGTATATAATTAAGTTTTTGAGGAATATTTTTGGGTCAAAGAAAAAAGTTATTTGATGGTGAGGCTATTGGTAGAATTTGTAAGGAGAGAATATCACTCAAGGAAGCTAATTGGGAAGAAAGAATCAAATGATGCAATTTTGAATATAATGGTAGAATATTTGTGACGGTGATAAAGTTGTAGATAGAGTGATGATAGTTTATACATCATTTTTCATGATGTGTGTGGGTTTAATGAAATTTTCGATGATAAGGATTAACTAGAATAATTTAAAGTATAACTAATGGTTTTCCCACTAGCATGCCCAACTCTAAAAGTTGTCATTCCATTGAAGGTACATGAACATGTAAGAGTGCTCCACAAGAAGGACGATAAGTTAGGAGGAAAATGACCTGAATTGTTGTGATTAAAAGAACAAACCCATCTACCCACTTGATACAAAATTGTTAATATGTCTTCTTGAAACTCACAAATCTTAGCTAAATAGGCCCTAAACCTACTTTTATCCATTCTATCAAACATGATATTTTATAAAATCTTTTAATGATGATGATGATGATGATGGTTAACGTCCCCTGAGACCAAACTTTGGTCTATCGGACCTAAAGAAGAGAATTAATTAGTTTTCTTTAAAGTTATATTTCTATGCTCAAAGAGCTTGGAAAGAAGCGTCCCGAGCTTACTATAATGTTTTGGCTCTCCTAAATTAGTTCATAGAGGGATCAAGAAAATCCTTTTTTCATAATCCCTATTTCTAAAGTTGGGAGAAAATACATTTTGAAGTAAAACATCTTCATCTCAAAGAAGCCATTAGATTAACCCTCTTAAGAATTACATCTAAAGTTAATTTGCGTAGGCGTTGACGCTATGGAGAGCCAACTATTTTCCCTCTTCTTAATAACTTAAAGTTAGTTTTTTGGGATTTGCATAGGATTGTGGAGATTGCATCCTCCCTCAAGGTTAATAGTTTTTTTTGAGCTTAAGTCAGGGCTATGAAGATCCCATCCTCTTCCTCCCCTTATATTTTGCTTGGATTTAAGCTAGGGTTAAAGAGAACCCATCCTCCATCCTCCACCCTCCACCCTCCACCCTCCACCCTCCACCCTCCTATGTTTTGTTTTGTGAAAAAGTTCATAATCCCATGTATCTAACTATGCAACTAATTACCCATATAACATAGTTAACACATGTACCGGACACATATATCTAAGTCACACATAGATAAACTCTTAACATAAACCCATATATCTAAGTCACACAAATAGAACAACTCTTAACATAAGAACTTACCTACACACCCAAGCACATAAGACACACAACTAACATAAGAAAGACACTTAAATTATGTATATAAGAGACACTCGTCCGCATAAAAAATGAACCTAACTTATGCACACGTAACATCCCACACATCAAGAAAAATAACTAACACACCTAACATGAGAGAAGAAGTTATCCTACACACCTATCCATACACTTAACCCGCTAGGAATGACCATAGATCCCACCACGTGCATGGTCAACATATTTGAGAGTATTTTTCACGTTTCATTATTTTTATTGTTATGCATACATATGTACTTGTTTTTTATGTATACATATATAGAAATGGTGTTTTTTTATATTATTTTGTATCCTATTTTTTCTTAGTGGGTATACGATGTGTGCTAGTTATTTATGTTTATGGGAATTTAGATTTATCAAGTATATTTATGTTTATGCAATTGTATGTTAACTTTATTTTATTTTTATGTTTATGTTTATGTTGATGACTATAAAATTTACAATTTTACAATTACAAATTACAAGTTTAGGAATAGATGTTAGAATTAGAAGTTACAAGATACAAATTAAATCTCAGAAGTTACAGGTTTATCTTATGTTCATGCTTTTTAAATATTATGGTCCTTTGTTACCTACAATTCAGGATGTTAGATATAATTAGGATTACAAGTTATAATCTAATTAGCTTTATAGTTTACAAAAAAACACAATCATGACGCTAGTTTTAAGTAACATTATCAAGATACTAGTTCATTGTTTATATTTACAAAATCTAATTACAATAAGAAATTACAATTCATGATGCTCGTTTTAATTAACAATAACAATCTAATAACAATGAAGAGATTTGCAAATTGTTGCTAATAATGAAAAATTACAATTTTCATAATGTCATCTTCTGACAATAACAATTAGAGTTAAAACTTACTATTTATAATGTACAATTTTAGTTATAATTGGAAATGACAAAATACAATACAACAAATTACAAATTAAAATATCTACAAGTCACAATTAGAGTTGCATTTTACAATATACAATCTATCATTGTTATTACAGTTACAAATTACAAAATTTGACTATTACAAGTTACAATTGTTAAATTACTCTTTAAGAAATCACTACTTAGATGTAATGTCCCCACTTTCTTGATAATACCATGGATAAAACCCCTATCCATTGAGAACCCCATGGTTCCTAGTGGAGAATTAGAATAATTAAAAAATGAGTTAATTTTGATAGATAATAAATATCCTTGTATGCACTTTTAGACTTAGGATGAAATTTTCATGTTTCAATTATATTTATTATAAATATAATTAATTCTATACCCAAGTGGATGTGCTAGGTAGATAAGGTGCGCTCATGAGGCCTTGTTGTTTAATTTAGAAAAGATTATGATCCTCGGGCCTGAATTAATTCAATGTGAAAACAAGGCTGCAGAAGAGAGAAACAATTTAGTGCAAACTAATCAAATTATTCATGGAAAATTGCACACACCCGAGACAAAATTTGGTCATCATAACATTACATGAATTATTATTAACTTTTGTGTGATACAATGGTGTTACAATAGGAAAAATTCAAATTCCTTAGGTAGGATTCGAATTCACCCACTTGGAATTACTCCAGTGCTAACTCAGTGTGGGAAAATCACCACTAGATCTCACTACTGCAACTCCGGTCAACTAAATCAGTTCACAACCAATTCACTGACCTAGGTAGGTGAGAAAATTCTCCCAATATTCCTTAAATCATGCAAACTGATGGGAATCAATTCATAACCAAACACAATTGAACAATGATTAGGATCAACTATTGGTGACTATTGGTAGCACTTAGAGTGGGTTACTAAATTAGAGGGATTAGTCTCTGGAGTTCCAAAAATCATATAGATGGGTGCATAAAGTGTTAGGTAGTCCCTAGAGGAGTCCCCCTTAGAACTAGTGAAGTGGAAATAACCTCCTAAGATAGGAAAGGACAAATAGACTATGGTGGTCAAGGGAGGATTAATTAATTAATCTTGACACCCCCCATTAATCCTAACTTGGAAAACCTAGGCCATGTAAACTAAGACCAAAGGTCACCCATACAATCTAAATGCAAAAATAACGGTTTAACAAACAAAGGAAATGTGGAAAACCTCATGGGAAAATCCACCCTCAAAATACGAACCAAAATTAGGAACAATAACTGAATCAAGCCTTTACACCAAGAAAAGATATGAGGTAGAAAAATATATTACCAGTGAAGGACTTGGTGAATATGCTTGCAATATGCTCCTCTATAGGGCATTAATGTATAATGATGGCATTACTATGCACTAGTTCTCGGATGTAGTGCATGTGGACTTGAATGCGCTTGGTCTGTTGCTTCTGAACTAGATCACTTGATATCTTGATTGCAATCTGATTATAAAAAAAGAGGTCTACTAAAGGAGAATTGTGAATTCCAAACTTTGTTAGAATCAGGGATAATTTTAAAAACACCCCTAAAATTTATATGTATAATAAATGGGCGAACCTCTCTAATATATAGGAAGAATTGAAGGATATCTTATCAATAATATAATATGTATATATTATTTTTGGCTAATCTTTCAAACTATTATAGAATCTTGTAAAATCTGGGCAAATCTTTCACTAAACTATAAGATATTGTAAAATATTGATGAATATTTCACTAAATTATAAAATATTGTAAAAACTTGGCAAATCTTTCATCAAATTATAAAATATGGTAATGTCTTGGTGAATCTTTTGCTAAGAAGACTCAACTATTGATTCTGCAGATTAATAAGGTAGTGCAATAGAAGAGCATATACCAGATCTTGAATCTCTCAACTCCTAGACCTTGAAATGAACAAATGCATGAATGAGGAGAGGAGGGATTTATTTATACATTTCACAAGCAGTATTGGGGCACTCACAACCAGAGGTGTTGTTGAAACACAACTACACTAACTAGATTCAAGGAAAGTAAGGACTCCACTTTTTATCGTGTCCCTTAATGGTCCAATGGACATGTGAGGACCCAAATCTTGACATACTGAAAAAATGATAGAATTGAACACTCTACAATATGGAATGATTATGGCACCCACGAACCATTTTTACAACGAGGAGTATTATCGAGACCCACAACCTTAAAATAGTGTATGAATTCCCAATTAGCTTATTTTCCAAATCTCTCATTTTTAATATACCCTTTAAGAAGAAGAATAACCAGCTTATCTGGTTATATATACGAAATCCACTTTTCCTTTCTTTTGTTGACAATCAAAATATGAATTATGTGATTTGATGTAGAATTTTTAGAGTTAGTTAAAAACTTGCAATGGTTATTAGAAATAAGAACATACACTAACAAGAATAGAAAGCACATTAATGCATCATCATGCATATCATTATAACTACTATATTAAAGATTATTTTTCTCAGATAAACTAAGGAGGTGTCTATATCGATGTCCTCGAAATTTTTGATAGCATGCAAAATGTGGTAAAATTGTTGTATCACCCTCATTAAATGCAAATCACTAAATATCAAATAGCATAATGTCTACATCTTAGGTCAAAAATTCCATGTATATATTATATACAATCATGATGGAAATGGATTATTGTGTTCCAACTAAATCATATATTTATCATACATCACTATATCCATTTCTGGATTATGATAGCAATTACACATAAAAAGAAACCCCAAAAAACATTTTACTTCTGAATGATCCTTACAAAAACAAAATATTGCAAAACAAGTATTGAACCTAACAAATTTAGGTCACAAAGAAAATTGGCAAACTTTGTGATACAAATAAAAATATATACCAATCACGAAATTCTTGATACAAATAAAAGAATCTACCAGTATGGTTTGTACAACTCTACAAGAAGACAACTAAAATAATGAACATTCCACTGTATCCTCACCATTATAATCAGTGTGCATTCATTTATATTACAAACTTCCTAAACATCAACAATAACAGGCATAAAGAAATTTAAATTAAAAGAGTATAGGTGAAAGTGGTGAGATGTTATAAGCATATGGATTTTTTACATTGTAAAAATGTATTGAGAGGTTTTTTCCAGGCAACGTTCGACCGGGCGCCTCTACAGAGCTAGGGTTCATCTTCACTGAGGGCTTCGGCTGCCTGCCGTCCCTCCAACTTCTCTCGCGGCCTCCAGTTCGAAGCTTCTCCTGTTCGGGCCCTTCCTAGCGCAGAGACTGCAATGGCGGTCGCGTTTGCCTGCGGATCTGGCGCCTCTCCTGCGCCGGCTTCTCCAGTTCACCCTCCGCCTGTAGTTGCAGTTGCCATGAACTCCGTGGCTGTCTCGATCAGCGCCGGCCCTCCTCCTCCTCCTCCGATTTCCTCCCTTGGCAACCTTTCTCTCAAGGACGTGGCCTCTCAACGGAGGGACTGCCCTTCTTTCAAAGAAGTGGCCTCTCGACGGGGGGAGTCCTCTGTTCAGCCTGCTGCGATTCTGGAAGCCCCAACAATCTCCATCCAGATGCCGAAAGAATCCCTGGAGTTTGCTTCGGAGTTAAGAAAGACTTCCTTGGTTTGCAGATTCAATGGCTTCTGGCCTAGCTTGGCAGACCTCCGAACCTAGATCTCTTCTGCTCGGTCCCCTCTGATTGATGGTGAGGTTGTTGCTTGCCCTTGTGCCAAGGGTTTCTTCGTGGCTATTTTTGAATCCGATGAAGATAGATTCAAGGTTTCTAGATCCGGGCTGTGGTTCTGGTGCAGAGCAGGGCTATCCATGAAGCCATGGACCCCTGAATTTGACCCAACCATAGCCTCCATCTCCTCCGCTCTAGTCTGGGTGAGACTCCCTTCTCTTCCCCTACATTTCTGGGAGGATAAATCTCTTCAGTCTATTGGAAACGGTCTCGAGAAATTTCTCTGCAATAGTCCAAATGAGAGTATAGACCGAACCACATTTGCAAGGATCTGTGTAGAAATGGACTTCCACAATGGATTCCTAGCAAAAATCAATCTCCTCGGCAAGGGCTACTCTTGGACCCAGAAGATCGACTATGAGAATCTCTGCTTCGGATGCAGGGTCTGCTTTGAAACAGGGCATATAGCCCGTAACTGCGAGAAATCATCCGAAAAAAGAAGATTTCCCCAAAGCCAAAGGCCCACTTGGTGGAAAGAAGCTCCTCCGGAGAAGCAAGCTGAAGAGAAGACCCCGACATCAGTCCCAGAAAAGGAAGCCGAATTCGCCCCCAAAGAACTTGCTCAGGGGACAGATCCAGTAGAAATACCTCTGCCCACGTCGCCAAAGCCATCCCAGCGAGTCTCAAGCTGGGCAGATATTGTCGATAACAAAGAAACACAAGGTCAGATGGAAAACCATGATCAAGGCCAAACCAACGAATGGCAGACCGTATCAAAAAAAAAAAAAAACCTATCCAACATCGGACATATGTAATGACACGAAGCCGAACAGGATCGCTGAAATATCTACCTTCAAGTAGCATTTAAGTTTGTTGCATGTTTGCACGGTTATTGAATTATTGAGTGATAGAAGCTCTCTCTTTTGATGTAATGAACCCAGTGGCTTGCCACTATTTTTAATACCAAATCTTCCCAATGTTATTGTAAAAAAAAAACAATAACAGGCATAAAATATGACCATATACACTCTCATTAATGCCTTAAATCCAATAATAATTGCAGAGCAAGATCCTAATAAAAGCACATTTTAAACAACTGGGTCAAATTCAATTTGAATATATAAAAACCATGTGGTGTCTCCCCATCAGAGTAGCATCCACTAACACCATGTATAAGTTTCATTGGATAGTTTAAACATGACAAGGCATAAAATAAAGCGTATATTTTGATCTCTATAACGCTCTCACAGAACCAATAATTCTCTAATAACACCGAATGATCCCTAAGAATCAAGAGTTCCCTAGAATTCAACATGCCTAAAAAAGAATCCATGACAAAAAGAAAGATAAAAGGTAAATTTACAATATAATAATCTATTGTAAATGTGGATAAAAAGCATAAAATGTTTGTTAAAAAAACATACCATGTTAATTATTGGATAAAAAGCATGATGTCAGATTGTATTCTCCGATAAATTGCATGTGTGGCATGCCCCTTCAAGACTTGAGCTTTCAGCAATGTAGATGTTATGCGAAGATTAAAATGTCAAGAAAGCTAAGAATGAAAATTGGAATCACATCAACCAGATCCTTCACCCTATAAGCGCAATCTGATTTGGGTGAACCATGAATAACTATAGCCTTTAAATAGAAAAAAATAACCCCTTATTTTCCCTCCAATACTAGAAATCAAGGATTGAAAGAAGGTATCACATGAAATTGACTAAAAATAATGGAAAATGCAACCATATACCTAAATTACAAGGAAAATGGAGGGCAAAATAACCCTTGGGAGCCTCCATTACTGAAAAATGGGGGCAAAAGAGTGATTTCACTAAATTTTCTCTAGAAACTAGGGGCAAAATATAGATTGGAGGGAGATTTTGCTAGGGCGAAAATACTTTTTTTCATTTTTCCTCAATAATATCTAGGAGGCTATTCATTTTGGATTTTTTTTTGTAATAAATATTGGGCGAATACATTTTAGCTGAAAAAACCCTTTCCATATAAGAAAATAACCCACTAAATTTTTGTAACCCCCTTAATATAGCCCATGGGCTATATATATCCCCTAAATTATCCATGGTTAGAATCCCATGTTGTAATGTTCCTTTTTTTATAAAAAGGGAATAACTAAGGACTGATATCACTAGGAGCATAAGGTACATCAATTCAGTATTATTAAGTCATCAGTGTAAAAGGAGGGCCATCAGAGTTCATATCCTAAAGCATGTGGAGCATGCAGGCCTTATTTTAGTGTTAAAGTCAACATGAAATTAGAATTGCATGCATGCAAAAGTGAAGCGTAAACTCTAAAAGTGACATGCAAACCCTAAAAGTACATTATATTCTATTTAAGAAGGGTTATTGTTGATTGATTTTGGAGTTTCGAGCAACAACACAGCTCATGCAGCCGCAGTAGTTGGGGTTGGAGACGGTGTCTTCAGTTAGTGAGGGTTCGACAATGAGATATCTTCCTTAGTCTCTTATTGGGATAGATCATCCAGGTTTATCCATTGCATCCATCATATACTACAATATTCAGAGATCCAACAAATTCCGAAGGGTTATTAGCAGATCCACGTTTGTAGCCGGAAGTAGCAGGGAAAACACAAAAGGATTCGTTGGGAACACAAAACCCAATATTTCCTCTACATGTCAGCTTCCTCTTTCTCAGAAGGCCTATCCTACGGTATGCAGTGATTATCAACCATTAGTTTTCTCATCTAGAGCAGCTATCAGCCAAACAAATCAGTTAGGAGAGTGAGCAGCAGAACTACTAATCAATTCACTAGGGAACTTAGAGGTATCCAAAACTCCGCATGTGCCAGGCCATCTCTCTGGAATCAGTAGATGGACAAGATCATAAATTTTTAGCCCGAACGGACTTGTCCTCCTACAAAAATCTCACCTTCAATCTGGAGGGTTTTTACGGTACTGCGGGGCTGTAACACCAGAGGAAAAGAGCATTATTAGAACACCCACCCAGATCCTTATGCATCGAGCTATCTCTGGAGTCATTATCTACTAGAATATCAGTGGTAAGTGTTAATTTCTCTCTGCAAAACCCTAACCCTAATTCAGTTATATCTTAGGGAATTTTTGCATGGTGAGTTTGCATGCACAACTATTTTGCAAATTTGTATGAGATTGAGTGTGCGAGTTAGCACTATAATAGAACATTATAGAATATCAGTATCTGGGATATTATAATGGTATCACAACACGTTCATGGCCAGTTATGGGCATGCAAAAGTGTAAATGAATTCAGAAGACCCATACAACATTACTTATCGAAGATAGAGGTTTAGAAACAGTGATATATGAGAAGATGAGTTAGAGGACATAGAGTTGGGGGATAGAGAGTATCAGTTTGGAAAGGGAAAAGAAACAATGTTTGATGATGATAAAACAACTTTCAATAGTCTCATATCAGCCATAAAAGAACTCACTACTTGGAAAAAATAAATGATGAGTACCTTAAGGCAAATGACAGAGAAAAATGGGCCCACCCCACACAGTCCCTTGTTTCCCAATAGTGATAGGGTATCCACCAGTAGTAGTGGGGAGCACTTACATACCAACATGTCAATCCATACCCATATATACAACAAGCCTTCCCTACCTACCGTGCCTCAATTCGTAGATAGTCCAGCTGTAGTGCCTCTAGCACAAGTAGAACTAGAAGAATCCATGAGTGCCTATTTGAGAGAGTATAGAGCTTTAGGAGATGACTTCCATTCAGCCATGACCTTCACTAAATTCTGCCACTTTAAAAGTAAGAACAAACCTAGAGCTTACAATAGGCCATTCACCTAGAACTATGAGTTACAACGCACAGTATGGAAACTGACTATCCCTACCTTTGAGGATACTTGAGGTTTCCTAGCCCGAAATTGGATATAGAAGTTAGATATATACTTCTAGCTCAACCCCATGATTGAGACAAATGCCATTAAATTGGCTACTTTTCATTTGGATGGAGAATCCCATGAGTGGTGGTACCACGGGTTAGTGACACTGGGTCACAATACCATCACATCATACCCAGATTTTATACAGAGGCTTATTGAATGATTTGATCAGAAGAACCCTGAGGTACACTTTAGAGAACTAGCACAACTCAAGCAGATAGTTAGTGCAGATGCATTTATTTTAGAGTTTCAAAGGATAGCCATACATGATGAGGATGTGCATGAGGAGACAACATTAGAGACATCTTGTGAGTCTAGCAACACAAGCACATTCACTAGTCGGATTGTGGACAAGCCATGTGATGAGTTGGAGTTGGTACACTCTTCATCACCTACAACAGGGGCCCACACAGTTATGACAGGTGAAATACATGAGGTACAAGGCAATGAGCACAACAGTCGAGACAGCGAGCAGTCACATGTGGCATTGGAGGAAATTCGGGGTCTAAAATCGGCCTTATAAGAAAACGTGCCAACAATAAATTGTGTGAGTTGGAATTCAAGAACTAATAGAATTTCAATAAAATGAGTCAACCATAATGGTTGAATTGACATATTTGTCATAAAAGAAAACTACTTTTTTTGTTTGTATTTTCGACATATCTCCCTGTGTTTTTACTCAAATTTCAGGTGGGAGAGCTCGTTGGATGTGGAATTTAATTCTTCATCCAACAAGTACCCACTCTTCATACTTTTGATGGACCTCGCTACCCCAAAAATAAAAAAATACCTGAAAAACCGTGATGATGATGTCATCATCATGTTTTTTTTCAGGAATTTCTTTTATTGAAATTCTATTAGTTCTTGGATGTGGAATAAAATTCCACATCCAACGAGCTCTCATGCTTGGAATTTGAGTAAAAACACGAGGAGATATGTCGAAAATACGAACAAAAAAATAGTTTTTTTCATTCTTCATCCAAAAGTAATAACTATTATTTTATTATTTTAACTATTATTTTATCATTTTCCTTAGTTGGCCCATTTTAGACCTCAAATTTCCTCTAATGAGGTTAGGGAGAGTTTATATAGTCATGAGATAGAGCTTCCAGATGATAGTCATTGAAAGAAGATTGAACGTGTTAAAGAAAGAATTCTAGCAATGAAAGAGAGGAACAAGATACTTCAGAACACCATATTACAACGAGATGTTGAGCTTGCAGCTCTTCAAGTTGTATGTGTCGAGTCAGTGGCTAAGATTTCTAGTATTGAAGAGTAGTTGGATTACATGATGGGGCAGCAGAAGAAACATAATATTGCATTTCAAAACAGTCTTCTTCAGGAGTACATAGACAAGGATTTCAATAGATTGAGTTCACATTTTCATAATGGTGAATGGTTTTTACAGGTTGGCCAGGATCGAGAAATTGGGAAGCAATATATGAGCATTCCAGTTGAAATCATAAGGCCAAAATTTCATCTTGGTAGGATTATTCCTTGTGATGGTGCTTATGGACACGGTCCATTTTGGCGGTTGGATTGGAGAGAGATTAAGCGTTGGTATCCTATTGAGTGGGCGATTCTTGGCAAGACATTCCTAGCGAGAGGTATAGTCCCACAAGAACCTTGGGATATTTAGGATGAAAGATGCATAAGTTTGCATTGGGATCCAGGTGGAAGACCTTATGAGGGATGGATATAGTGTTTACTGATGGTGTTACTTGGGATTCTACATGATGCTCCTTGTGTCAATACTACGTAGGGTAGAGGTGGATGCATTTTGACCTCTGCAATTCTCAGATTGATTTGGGACCCTGGGATTACAGTGACTGATAGCTTAGTGATTTCTAGAGGATGCTTTCAGGAGGTCTCTGGTGATGGTACCGTACAGTGTAGTACTTTGAGCAGAGGGTACTATTGAACTCCTTGGATAACTTGGGACCCTGGGATCATCCCTGAATTCAATTGGTTCAGTTGATTGATTGTGGATTTGCATTGGCATTGCTTGAGGACAAGTAATCTTTCACGGGGGAGGACTGTAATGTTCCTTTTTTGATAAAAAGGGAATAACTAAGGACTGATAGCACTACGAGCAGAAGGTACATCAATTCAGTATTATTAAGTCATCAGTGTAGAAGGAGGGCCATCAGAGTTCATATCATAAAGCATGCAGGCCTTATTTTAGTGTTAAAGTCAACATGAAATTAGAATCGCATGCATGCAAAAGTGAAGCGTAAACCCTTAAAGTGACATTAAAACCCTAAAATTACATGTTATTCTATTTAAGAAGGGTTATTGGACCAAAGAGAATATCTATTGTTATTGTTTATTGATTTTTGAGTTTTGAGCAACAACACAACATGCAACCGCGATAGTTGGGGTTGGAGATGGTGTCTTCAGCTAGCGAGGGTTTGACAATGAGATATCTGCCCTAGTCTCTTATTAGGATAGATCATCTAGGTTTATCCATTGCATCCATCATATACTACAATATTCAGAGATCCAACACATTCCGAAGAGTTATTAGCAGATCCTGGTTTGCAGCCAGAAGTAGCAGGGAAAACAAAGAATGATTTGCTGGGACCACAAAACCTAGTCTTTCCTCTGCATGTTTGCTTTCTCTTTCTCAGCAGGCCTATCCTATGGTATGCAATGATTATCAACCATCATTTTTCTCACCTGGAGCAGCTATTGGCCTAACAAATCAGTTGGGGGCGTGAGAAGTAGAACTGATAATCAATTCTCTAGGGCACTTAGAGGTAGCCAAACCTCCACATGTGCTAGTCCATCTCTCCAGCATTAGCATATGGAAAAGCTCAGAAAGTTTCAGCCCGAACGGACCTCTCCTCCTACAAAAATGTCACCTTCAGTTTGGAGGGTTTTTACGGTACTGCGGGGCAGTAACACTGGAGGAAAGGAGAATTATTAGACAACCATCCGGATCCTTATGCATGCAGCTATCTTTGGAGTCATTATCAGCCATAATATCTATGGTAAGTGTTAATTTCTATCTGCAAAATCCTAACCCTAATTTAGCTATACCTTAGGGCATTTTTGCATGGCAAGTTTGCATGCACAGTTATTTTGCAAATTTGTATGAGATTGAGTGTGTGAGTCAACACTATAATAAAACATTAGAGAATATTAGTATTTGGGATATTACACATGTATCCAAACTAATTGAATAAATGCATTCACAACCCCCCGACCCCCCGATACTCTGGTTCAACTAAAGAGAGAGAAAGGGTTGCTTGCTTCTTACTTGACCAGCACATTGGTCCAGATCCCAACATTAACACAAATCCTTATGTAGATTTCATTTCAGTACTGTCACCAGTCCAGTCTAAATCAGTAAAACCAATCAGATATAGTTATGCACCCATAGAATAGTCATTAGAGGAAATTTCAACTCAAAATGGGCCTTTCAACCCTAATTCAAATTCCATATCATCATGTGTTAGCCAATGAAATTGTTTTAAATTTGAAATATTGTATAGGTCTTAAACAATTTTTTAATATAAATTTGGGGATAGTTATCATAAAAAAAACTACTTTTTTGTTTGTATTTTCAACATATCTCCCTATCCTTTTATTCAAATTTCGATTGAGAGAGATCATTGGATGTGGAATTAAATTATGTATCCAACGAGTACCCACTCTTCATACTTTTAACGGACCCCGCTACCCAAAAAACAATAAATACCTAAAAAACGTGATGATCATCACATTTGTTCAAGTATTTCTTGTTTTTAAAGTAGTGCGGCCCATCAAAAGTATGTAGAGTGGGTACTCATTGGATGCAGACTACATCCAATGAGCTCTCCCGATCGAAATTTGAGTAAAAACATAGGGAGATATGTAAAAAATACGAACAAAAAAAGTAGTTTTTTTCTTTTCTTCCTCCAAAATTAATAAATATTATTTTATTATTTTAACTATTATTTTATTATTTTCCTTAGGAGGCCCATGTTGAGTTGAAATTTCCTCTAATGGAATCCCAAACTCCCTTGTACCTTGCACGTAATGTAGGATACACTTTGTTTCTTTCCAATGCAACTCATGTGGATCCTACATGTATTTGGTAACACCACTCACAACATAAGATAAAATATGGCGTCAAATGGGTGAGGTACAATAGGTTTCCATTGAGATGTCTGTAGAATGTATTGTCAACCAATGTTGTGGAACCACCTTCTTCCAACTTAATTCCATATAGGAAGGGGAAGGGTGCTACTTTACAATCAGTCATGTCGAATATTTTGATCAAGTCTCCTATGTATCTATACTATGCAATCATGATTCCCAAATACTTTTGATTTACTTCAAGACCAATAAACTTCCTTAACAGTCTTACATCAGTAATGGAGAACACTTCACTCAAATCTAACTTAATGATTCTCAATCTAGAAGTTGAGCCACTAGTAATGAGAAATTCATCCACATAGATAGAAATCAATAGTAAGGATCCCCCTTTTTGATACATGTAGTCATTGCAGTCAGAATTACACCTCTCAAATTTATGTGACATTAGGAAGACATCCATCTTGGCATACTATGTCCTTGGGGATTTCTTGATCCAATAGAGAGGTTTCGTTAGTTTGAAAACTAAGGAGGAATCTTCAATGTACCACTCAAGATGTTTCATATAGGTCTCCTCTTCCATTTCACCATGGAGGAAGGAACTCTTCACATCCATGTGATGTACCTCCCACCTCTTCAAAGCTGCAATGGACAAAAATATCCTTATGGAGTCTATTATTACAATAGGAGCGAATGTCTCATTGTAGTCCAACTCATGGACTTGTGAGTACCCCTTTTCCACTAAATAAGCCTTCTACTTGGTAGTGGTTCCATCAGCTTCTAGCTTGGTCTTGTAGATCCATTTGCATTGAACTAACTTCCTCTCATGAGGCAAAGTGACAAGCTCCCAGGTATTGTTGTATTGTAGTGAATCAAACTCATCATCCATGGCTTCCTACTACCTTGGATCATGAAGGCATCTCTGTAGCACCGAGGATCTGAACCCATCATCATGAAAAACCTCTATGGGAGAAGTGGATTTGAATGGAAGAATGAAAGGTTTCCATCATGATATTGAGATCTTGTCCTTATTCTATCATATCGATCCCCAGAACTATTCCCAACAGCTTCAATTATCTTTTAGGCCCATTTAGGCCTTTGAGCGGGAGCAGGCGCTGGATATGGATCCAGATATACTTAATGATCATAATAAACATAAAGATATTGATCATATTGATCCTCCTATTCATACTTTGAATATGAAATATTAGGAAAGACATCATTATCTGCAAATGGATTTGATGGAGTAATTATACCTTCTTCAGTTGGATGTGGATCATGCACCTGATGTTCTTCAAATTGAACACCGCGCTCTATGAAGCACTTTTTGGTTGCAATATCCATGAGTTTGTATGCCTTTGCATCATCTATATATCCCAGTAGTATGCATTCACTAATATGATCTTAGAAGTCTCTCCTCTTGTCAGTAGGAATTTTGGCCAATGCCTTGGAGCAAAAAACCCTCAGATGTGAGACATTGGGATTATGTCCCATTAATTCCTTGAAAGGAATGACCCCAATATATGACTTGTCAGGAACTCTATTCTATATGTATTAAACACAGTTTACTACTTTAGCCCACATATATGGAAGAAGTTTTCTTTCTTCAAGAAGGCATGTAGCCATCTCTTTGAGAGATATGTTCTTCCTCTTAGCTACACCATTCTGTTGTGGTGCGTATGGAACTATGTTGCATTTGAATACCTGCTAAAGAACACAGTTAATGGAATTCTCTTCTGGCATTCTCTCCTTCATTATCTGATCTCAATGATTCGATCTTCTTCTTGAAAGTTCTCTCAGACAAGGATTTGAAAATTTTAAAGGTCTCAAATACCTCAGACTTATTCTTTATAAATTATATCCAAAAATACCTTGAACAATCATCAATGAAGGTAAGAAATTATCTAGATCCATTCATAGATGTTGTAGGAATCAGTCAAGAGACATCACTGTGAATAAATTCGACTGTGGAAGAAAGTCTTCATTCCTTTCCAATCTCATACCTTCGATCTGGATTCTTCCCTACCAATCAACCAGTGCACACAACTTCAAAATATTTGATGAGAGGAAATCCCTCAACCATATTTTCATTGTGTAGCTACTGGAGATACTTGAGGTTTAGGTGTCCAAATATTTCATGCCACATCCTTCTTGTGTCATTGGCATGAATCGATAAGGAACTAGGATACAAACTAGGAAGAAATTGAGAAAACTCATATGCCTTGAAGGAATGATTAGCAACTCCTTTAGCTATCAGATTCCCAGTAGATATTTCTGAGATCTCCACTGTGTCAGGATAAAATGTGCCTCACTTGGGTGAGCTAGTACAAGTCATCTAGTATATAGAAAAAACATTTGTTGCTGGGGAAAGGACATATAGAACATTATTTAACACTCCATGCTCAAATTTGATGGAACCTTTCCCGATAGATGGGATTTGTGAGTCATCTCCCCTGTAGATGCTTGGTTCTCTATAGATATCCAGAGAAGATAATTATTATTTGGAGGAAACCATGTGGTTTGAGGCTCCAGAATCAATGAGAAAATATTGAGACTAAGAAAATATTTCCTTTAGAGCATGGCACCTCTCATGATGTTTAGTCTTATTTCCAGCATCAGACTTCTTTGCACCTTCAGGAAGGGTAACATTTTTCTGTTCAAGGAGCCTAGACATTTGGTCTATTGTTTTGTTCATACCCAAATTCTCTAAATTATTTCCTCTTTTGCAGTAAGGGCCCATGGCCTTATCAATTTTTTTTTTCTTTTCCTTCCTAGGACTTGAGGCTCCTTATAAAGGTTTCTGTTTATCCTTATGCTTGAAATCAATGTTCTTCTTCTCTTTTCCTTTTTATTTCCCCATTTTTTGTGCATTATTAGTCTCTTCGTCTAAGAGAGCTTGATTCTTGGAGGCTTTGAGAGATCCCATCCATATCATCTTGTCTTGTTACTGAATACTTAGAGATTCTATGAAGGCATCAAGGGATGGAATTCACCAATTAGGATTTTTTTAATATCATGGGGTGAAAGGTAGATACAAGTGTTGAGAATCCTAGGCCAATTTTGCTCAAAATTGAGAGCACCAATTGCTCACCCTTCTTATCAATCCCATGTTGCTTGCATTGCATGACAAGAGATTTAAACTTTGAGAAAAAATGTTATATAGTTTTGAAGTTTCTAGGTTGTAGTGCTATCATCTCATTCTCTAGAATATGGCCCCTTAGCTAATCCTGCTTATCAAACAAGGATTCAAGCTTCTCCCATACTTCTTTTGGAGTTCTCAATCCATCAAGATGGAAGAGTAGATCCCTCGAGATGTGGATGCACATGAAGTCAAATGATTCATCCAACTGTTTCAGATACTTCAACTTTTCAAGAGGATGCTGGTTTTCAAGCTCTCTCCCCATGGTGACCCTGTATAGACCCTTTTTGCGCAATACTATCTACATGTTATCCCTCCAATCAATATAGTTAAATGGTGTGAGGATCCTGGGAGTCAAATATGTTGAATTCTCCATCTTGCAGCTTCAATAAACAACTAATTCTTTAGAAATATTCGATTTACCTGCAAAACTAATTCGAAATCAAACCAATTCAAGCACTCTCCACTTCGGCATGTGCACGTTCTCTGGGTGCATCACACTTGGCTAGAATTCTATGGACATAATCCAGAGGGAGCAGGGAAAGAATACCAAGACTTATGTGAAACCCAATTGCTTATGGTGCATCAATGGAAGTTTCCAAGGTTTTAAGTTGTCCGAAATACCTACAAGAATTTACCTGTGTTAAAGAAGATTTTTACTGCTTCAATAATAATATGTGAGAAAATCATAAGGACAAGCAACCATTAAATGTAGAAACACAATGATTACATGGAAAAACAAAAATTGGGAAAAACCACCCTAATAGATCTATTATCTCCCTTGACTTAAACCAACAAAACCTAGCCAAGTGAGCATTAGAGGAAATTTCAACTCAAAATGGGCCTCCTAAGTAAAATTAATTAAATAATAGTTAAAATAATAAAATAATATTTATTAATTTTGGAGGAAGAAAAGAAAAAACTACTTTTTTGTTCGTATTTTCGACATATCTCCCTGTGTTTTTACTCAATTTTTGATCGGGAGAGCTCGTTGGACGTGGAAATAAATTCTGCATCGAATGAATACCCACTCCACATACTTTTGATAGGCCCTGCTACCCCAAAAATAAGAAAATATCTGAAAAAATGTGATGATGACATCATCATCACGTTTTTTCAGGTATTTCTTGTTTTTGGGGTATCATAGCCCGTCAAAAGTATGCTATGTGGGTACTCGTTGGATGTGGAATTTAATTCCACATCCAACGAGCTCTCTCGATTGAATTTTGAGTAAAAACACAGGGATATATGTCGAAAATATGAACAAAAAAGTAGCTTTTTTTATGATACCTATCCCCAAATTTATATTAAAAAATTGTTTAAGAGGTGCTCCCTTTTTTAATTTTAAATCATTTTGATTGGTTAATACATGATGACATGGAATCTGTATTATTTTTGGAAGGCCCATTTTAAATTGAAATTTCCTCTAATCTAGCCACCACACACCTCCAAGCCACTTTACAATGGATCCTCCTCAATCCTTATAAAGAATTCCTTACATGTAATACCATGGGACAATACCATGGGCCACCAAATACCATGGACCACAAATTACTATGGAAAAATAGTATTGGCCACCAATACCATGGAAATACCATGAACTATTCAAAACCATGTGCCCAAAACCTATGTGCTAGAACTCAACCACCTTTGACTCATTCTCAAGTAAAGATTAACCCTAACAATCCCCCCTTTAAAGTTGGCTTGGAGTAATCACCAACCCCTCTCAAATTTTTACCGAGGAGTCTCACATGCACCCTTGTATCATCTAGGTCTATCTCTCGGCTTTAACGATGAGTTACCAGGGGCATGCATTCCTTACAGGTATTACAACCATATTCCCATTTACATGCAAATTTCTTGGTTTATTTTTTTTCATTTGCATGCATGGTGAATACACCATCACCATTCATTGTTTCATCCTCTTGCTTTTCCATGCTTGTTTTCTACCATGCTCCTTTTTGTACCTATCATTGATGTACATATAAAAATAATCCATTTATTCGATTACATGGGTCCTTAACCATTGTAATCGTCATTTCTATGGGAATTCTCTTCACATACATGGTTCACCAATATTGGTACCACAATTGAGATTAAACCATCTCACATTCCTCCTGCAATTGAAGACTCAACCTCTCTAATCCACATCAAGATAGGCTACGAGTACACATTCCACCCTCGTACCTACTCAATGGTTCATTCCACATTTGATGCAACATCCCTTCTCTGTGCATAAGAGGAATACCTTATGCTTCTAGCACTGGAGGAAATCACATTCTAACCAGGAACCCAAAAACACTGGTAGTCTACGGGACCACCGAACATGCACCCCACAATTAATTCAAAAAACCAAGGACAACACAAAGAGAATAAATATATGCCAAACCATGGCTCTGATACCATTTCTTAGGATTTAAACAAGCATACATATAATTAATAATGAGAACAAAAATCCACATAACAACACATTAAATATAGACACGCAATGTTTACATGGAAAACCCAAAATTGAGAAAAACCACCACAATAGATCTATTATCTCCTTTGACTCTAAACCGACCAAGCCTCTCAAAGTGAGCTAACCACCACTCACCTCCAAGCCACTTTAACATGGATCCTCCTAAATCCTTATAGAGACTTCCTTACATGTAATACCATGGAACAATACCATGGGCCACCAAATACCATGGATCACCAATTACCATGGAAAAATACCATTGGCCACCAACACCATGTAAAAATACCATGAGATACACAAAACCATGTGCCCAAAAACTATGTCCTAGAACTGAACCACCTTTGACTCATTCCTGAGTTGAGGTTAACCCTAACAATAGGAATAGAATAAGGGTTCAAAATTTCCAAAGGATGATGAAAAAATATTGAACTTATATATCAATGAAAAGGAGAAGGCTTTGTCCATTGACTCCATCAAATATAGTTCCCAATTTTCTTATCTATTTTGTTATCCTACATATTTGATCAATACATTAAGATCCATTGCATTGTTTGGTGCCGCAATCAGCTGTGAGCTTGTTATTGTTGATATGTGTAATTTTGTTAGTGCATGGACACAAGAAGATATGCTTGCATTGTTGTGCTACTTAAAAGCAAATAAAATGGCTTGCAATTGTATTTTTTTAGATGATATGGAAAACTCATGTATGGTTTCTACAACATTCACTCAATTTTGTAAGAAATCTAAAAAAGAGGTTAAGTAGAATCCCACCAAGGGAGTTTATAGACATTTCTCAAAAGACTTATTTATAGGATTCTATGTTATACAATGTTGGAGAATTGGATTGGATGAGGATAGTTTGTGTACTTCTTATATGGATATGGATTGGAAGGATGCGAACCTACCAATGATTGATTTACCTTTGTCCAAGTTTTCGAATGATATTCCGAGAAGACATGTTTTTTAAAAAGAAAGGACACATGATTTTTGGGATCACATTGTTTCCATATTGGTCTCTTCTTGAGGTACATTTTTTGTTGTTGTATGCAGGAAGTAGAGTTATTCGTTCGTTGATCATATCTCCAGATAGAATAACTATTTCTATTGTTGAGACAGTAAAACAAGTGATATTTATGAATAATTTCTATAATGAATTGGTCCATACAGAGAAATGTATTTATATTAACATTTTTGGATATCATATCTCATTGTGTTTTACTTTTATGGTTGGTTATGTTCAATAACTTCTTCAAATTCCTTTTCTACTAAATAATTAAATAAAGAGGACACTCAGATATTATCTAATAATATTATTATATTCAATGACGACATTGACTGTGATGGAAAATCCACAAAGAAGTACTAGACTGGTGGACAAGATGAAACAAATGGACAAGGTGTACAAGATGGCCAAGATGCACAAGATGGGCAAGAAGGGTATTAAAAAGCTAATATTTTATTTTTCAAAGATATTGGTTAAATTCTCTAAATTATGAACAAGGATAGTGAACTCGAATACTTGCAAAAGGTTATAAAAATTTGTATCCAATTCCATTCAAATTTCTAGGTCAAGATGATTGGATTGTTTCTGAACCTGTGGATCATCCACAACAAGACCAGTAATACACAATGTCCATGGGAATGATCCTACGAAGTACATTTGATATGGGGGCCTTCGATAATAACGAATCATGCGATGAATTCTTGGTGGAAAAATGTGTTATATATAACATTGTTACTCAACAACCAAATGTTCGTCAGTCATTGAAAGGTAAGAGACTTGTTATTTTCTATCTAATTTGGTGAAACGCATTTACTCTAGAATATATTATGAAAATAAATATTTATTTTCAACTTTCCATACAAAAATATTATTGATATTAGAAATGGAATGTTTTCTATTTCACAAGAAAGACACATGAAATGCCTAAAAAAGGAAGTGGGGGGGAGGGGAGTAAAAAAAGTACCGATGGTGACAAAAAAAACAAAAGAGGGGAATGAAACTATTGTTCAATAATTTCAATTTATGCACAAAGAAGCTTCATATAATCCCAAACAAATGCGATACAATTTTTGGATCTATGTCTTAGCAAATTTGATGTTGGGATTTGGTCATCTAAATGTGATTCAAAGAGGGAAAGTAATTGTTTGTAAAATTTTGGAGTGCAGGTAATAAAAAAGAAAAAGAAAAAAAATCGGGGACCCATTTTTGTTTTTTGGTTTCTAGAGAGATGTACCACAGACAAAGAAGGAAAGATACAAAAAAACATGGAGAAAGTTTGTGAGGAGTTCCCATTGAAATATTTGAAAATCAATACAATAATGATTGTTTTGGAGGATGATCAGATCTGAAAGCACATCCATCTAAAAAATGTATTTTAAGTAAGCCCTTTACTGCATCATCCTTCAAGACATATATTGAATTGGTAAGTCTACTCTAGTAGGGTTGAGTAAAATGCATGAATCAACTAAAATTAGAACCTTCATTGCCTTCTTCCAGAAGGGAAACCATTAAATGTAACCTATCATTGCCTCTTTAAAGAGAGGGAAACATTAGATATAACCTATGGAGATTTTAAATTATTTAATGTGACTATTTTCTATTATTTTTGGTGACATTGGTATTTTGATTTGACTCTACCTTAGTATTAGTTTAGACTTGTGATGCTTTTATTAAATCATTTGATTCCAATAAATATTGGGAGATGTTTGTATTAATCTTTGGAATTTAAAATCTTCATTTACAACTATATGTTTGTGATCATTAACTTAATGAACAAAACGTTGTTGTTCTAGTTATATATATAGTCACGATTTTTGTTTGTAGTCTAGATATCACTGCAAAGAAAACTGTTGGTCCTAAGAGTAGAGGAATTTCTCTTTGGAGTTCATATGTTATCCAACAGAAAAGAATTTTCCAAATACCCTCATTTTTCCCATAATTTCTATCATTATTATGTGCAGATGTTCAGTCTTGATATTATAAATGATGGAAGATAACATTTTGACATTGCTATGTGGTTTTCCTCGCTTGAAAACATGGAAATTAAAAAATTCCTTGATAGATTTGAATGGTTGAAGAATGAGGACTTTGTATTTCTTTCGGGTCAAGAGAAATATAAACATAGTACGATTTATAATTCCTCGATGTCTACATATTATAATGTTGGTGAGGTACATCACATATACACAAATTTGTTCAAGGATGTGCTTATCCAATATATATATACATTTGACAGTTCACAAGAGGGAGAAATAACTATAAAAACCATGTTGTGTTCTCCGTTGAATCATTTAGGGTCTCGTTAAAAAATGGGTTGTTGGTTAAAAACATTCAACTTCAGATGACAATTGGATTATACAGAACAATTCATTTAGTGAAATTTTGTATACTTTGACAACTTCGACAAATTGACGTAAAATTCTTTTGTATAATTATCTTGGATAGTTCTAATATTATTTATGGACATTATATCATGTATCGAGTGTTGTGTTTCAAAAATTCCATATGTTGAAGCAATATACTTAGAAAAGTTGAAACACGATATTTTATTGATTGTGTTATGTGTGTTGTTTGTTGTTTGCAGATATTACTAGAATAAATTTAGTTACTGGTAATGTATTATTTTCGATTTCAATGTACTTTTGTCACATGAAATCCATAGAAAAAAGAAACTCAGATTTCCATGAACACCGGATATTGAATCAAGAACAAATTATTATTTTATAAGACGAGGATTTAGGGAATTTTTTAAAAAGTGATTAAGTATATTTTAAGTGAAGTTTATCGACATATGCAAAAAAAAACATGGATAATTTTTTTCCAACATTATTAAAAAGAACAATATTTGAAAGGGAACAGTTTAGAGTAATATTAACACAAGATGATTGTCTTGCATAGCTAGAGAGGGTTATCATTGTGATGAGAATCCGAATGTATTTCTCTAACATTTGACCAAAGTTTGGTACACTTTGAAACATGGTTACGATGCTACAAATATAGTGATTGTAGATGACTTGAAAGAAAAACATGTTTGTAACAATGAAGGGAATTGTATTTCAACAAAAACATATACCTGCCAATATGTCAATGGCACATTATTGTTAGATCAATTATAGCTTTGCTTGCCACACCTAAAGGGTGTGAGTGATGTGAGGCCAGTTGTAAAAAATTTTGAACAATTTGTTAAGTAATACATTTGAATGTTTGTTTGTACTATGTTCAATAATTGTGTTATTATAATACTTGTAAAGTGTCATTTTTGGTACTTTTTGCATTTCCATTTCATTTCATTCAAACTTTTTACACTTTTCCAATATGATATATATGATAATGGCACATTTGGAACATGTTTTGCACTTTGGAAAGGATGCAGGTTTTGGCACTTCTAATACTTAAGATTGTGATTTTGAAAACTGATTTTGGCATCTTCAAGTTCTGATTTTGCACTTTAGAAAACAAAACTCAACACTTTACAAGTATTGTAGTCATCTTGTTGAATATACAAAAACCCATTGAGTTTATTTCTGACAAACAAAATTCAACTTATTATTTAACAAACTATTTCCATAACTTTTACAATTGGAATCACATTGTGCACACCATTTTGGCGCAATAAGCAAGGCCATGGAAACAGAGGCTTCATTGAAAATTGATCTTCTACTATCAAATTAAAAATGAAGGATTCATTGTCATTTCTATGATAAGTTCTATGGTCGATTTCTCGTAAAACAAAGATTGTATAAATCCTATCAAGATCCATATATTCCAGCTCATGAACTCAGAGCTTCTTTATCTTACACATAATTTTTTTAAAGAACTTCAGGATGAATACTAGAGAGTTGTTGTTTTACAATTTCAACCTTCTTACACGGACATTACTAGGGGTACAACTATAACACTATTGGGAAGCTTCCATCCATAAATTTCTCTGAGTAAGGATAAATTTCTTGGGATGCTTTGAATATCCATTCAATACCTGAAGCTTGTTGTGGTTTGGAACAATCGATGATTTATTCTCAATAGAATCTACCAAAACCAATGTTAAAGGGGAGAACATCTCATACAACAATAAGGAAAAAACCACAGGGGATCGCATGAGTGTCTGTATCACCTATGAAAGGCAAGATGAGAGGATGATTGATGTGGTGCGTAAGATTATGAAACTCGGATGGCCAAGACAGGATCCTTTCCATATATGGACCTAGAATGATAGTGATATGGCCATATGAACATCATGGTATATACGTGAAATGATGGGTTATACATGTAATCTTGCCAGGAGTAATGATGTATGAGGTGTCAAATGGATGGGACGACTTGACTATGAATGTGTTGTAAAGTTGAACTTGTATATTTTTTTGAGATTGACACATGAACTGATTTGGGTTAGTTTCGTTTTCACAAGAATACCATCTTTCATGGATGGACAAGATCTTTTTGGATATTTTTCTCATTATTCCTTAAATTTGTTATTTACACGCAAAATATTATTCCTCATTACCACATAACCTCTTCTTCATCAACTTTGTAGTATTAGTTCTGCCACAATATCTCGCTTCCACGTCAGGGCTACAATGTTGATATCAATGACAACTCTTCAACAAATTGTCCACCTATCCTTCATCCCCATGATATTGACCATATAATGGGACATGGTCGATCTTACTTATCCTGTATTATAGAAATGTCAAGATAGTTTAGCATAACAAGGGTCTAATTCCCCTTCTTCTATTGTAGATATATCGAGAATGGTGAATAAAAGAAGGAACAACCGACCCTTCCTACAAATATCAAGCATATAGAGGAGAATAAGGATCAACTACCCTTGTTGTGATCACTATTCAGATATTACTATGATACAACATGGAACGAATGGCCCTTTCTGCATTATAGAAATATCAAGAACACTGAGCACAAGAAGAGTCTTCCAAACCTACCACTCATGAGAAAAATATAAAAAATATTGAACCTACGAAGGGAAAACCGATCCTTCTAGTATTGTTGGTATATTGAGATTGGTGAATGCAAGAAAGAATGACAGTCCCTTTCTGTATTATAAAAATATGAAGAATATTGAATGCGAGAATATTCGACCATCATTCCTTTATGATTGAATTATAAAATACATTGAACCTAGGAAGGCTAATAACCCTTCTTGTATGCCAAAAATATCGAGGATTGTCAAAACAAGAATGTTCGACCAACCCTTCCATTATGATAGAAATATAGACAATATTGAACATATGAAGGGTCTATCTATTCCAGTTTTTGAAAGGTCTATATCAAATGTACATTTGATATTTTATGGATACTCCTCTCATATTTTTTGTTGATCAAAATTGTTTTAGAAATGAGAGATTTTTTGTTCTTTATTGATCATTTACATAAATATTTTCATAAAAACAACCAATAGATATAAAATAATTGACATGTGTAAACATTATATCTAGATTCTTATAGTAACCTTAAAATATTTATTGTACTATAGGTAGATTATGTCTATGTGTTGACCCTTTGTCAATAGAATGAAATTTAGTATATTTAACTGAAAAATTATCACAACCTTGGTTTATTCAAACTTCAATGGTCAAAATGTTAAAAAACGTTTGGGTATTTTTGACCCATAGTTACGATGCTAGGACTATAGTTATTGTAGATGGATCAGAAGAAAAACATGGTTATAACAAGAAAGTGAGTTGTATTATAACTATTCGTTATACTTGTCACAATGTCAATGAAAGGGATAATTTTAGGGGCGAATTTTAGCCCAGTGGCCTGCTTTTCCATGTTTTTCTCCCAAAAAAGATTCACCATTTTGCATTTTTTGAATCCCTGTTTTGCCCAATTTTGATGGGGTAAAAACATTTCACCCTAAAAATCACCAAATTATTATATAAACGATATAAAATCCTTGGAAATTAAAATATTTTTTGAAAAATATCACCAATCATTTTATAGTTGGTGTTCTAAGAATGGGAAATATTCACCAACATTTATACACTTTTAAATAAGTATGGTTCCTTAAAATAATTCCTCGTCAATGACAAATCCTTGTTAGATCGATGATGACTTTTCTTGCTTCCCCAAATTGGTGTGAGCGATGTGATTCCATTTGTAAAAGATATGGAACTAGTTTCTTAAGTAGTACATTTGAATTTTGTTTGTCACAAATAAACCCAATAGGTTTTTGTATATTCAACTGCATCATCACAATACTTGTAAAGGGTTGAGTTTAGTTTTCAAAAGTGCAAAATCATAACTTTAAAATGCCAAAATCGGTTTTCAAAATCGCAAACTTAAATACTCGAAGTGTCAAAAGCATATCTAAAGTGAAAAACAAGTTCTGAAAGTGCCATTATCATATGTATCATATTGGAAAAGTGCAAAACCGATTTTAAAAGGGACAATATCAAATGAAAAAGTACACTTTTGGAACCTGGAATTAGCACTTTTGGAACCAAAATTTTCACTTTAGAAACCTTGATTTTGGGGTTTAGAAGGGTTGTTTTTAACTAGTCTTCAAAGTGACTTGGATTGGAACATGTCCACGTTTAATGAAATAGGTGTTCTATGAACATTGAAGATGAAAGTCACTTTCTCTTATATATCCCTGCATACACCCACATTAGATTGTGGTTTCTTAATCTTTGCTATAATACAAACATTCCTAACCTTCTAACTAGTTATAACTATGGCGATCTAGGAACGCTTCTTTCCAAGCCTTTTTAGCATAGAAATAAAATTTTATAGGAATCAAGTAATCTTCTTAAAATCCGATTTACCAAAGTTCTTCTTACTGGATGTTGACAATCTAATGATAATCATGTTTAAAAAGAATCTAATCTTTTCAAAAATTAAATAGAAAATATCAACATCTCTTAATATTTTGTATTTCTTGTAGTTATAAATTCAAAAATAAATAAAAATAAAATAATTATGAAAATAAATGTTTTTCTTTATATATCTTTTAACATATATAAAAATGTAATTTTTTTTTCTTTTATAATATTCTTCATATAACATATCTTTGTACCTTCGAGAACAAGTGCTAGTTCTAAACCTATGATATAGAAAGAAACATCTGCCATCCAACAAACTAAATGAAATGATTTAAAGCATTACAAAACTATCTTAAAATAATAATAATAATCCAGCATACCTTTGTACCTTCCAAGATATCTCTTTGTACCTTTTGGAACAAGGGCTAGTTATAAATCTATGAGAGATAAAGACACATCTCCCATCCAACAATCTAAATGAAATGATTCAAAATAATTACAAAACTATCTTAAAACAAGAGCCACGTGGTGGCAATGCAAGTTAACTATAGTAAATTAAGCAATTTTGTATTAGCAAGGATTTTTAACCAAACACTTCAATGACATGAAGATTTCAACATTTATTTATCTGTATTTTTTTTTTTAGTCAATATTTATTTATCTCTCTCATGCTTGATAAAATAAATTATTTTATTAATCAACATTCATTTTTATACTAGGCTCCAATTTTTCATTTTCCTCTCTCTGTGCTTCTTAGCGATGAGTAAACATGCATTATGATTCTTCTATTATTTCTCAGAACTTCATATAATACATAGGAAAAGAAATATGTTGCAGAAACATAGAGATCAATGGATATATATGCATACACTATTAATATTTAATAATTAAAAGTGATGAATACCTAACATGCTCTATGTTTTACAAACATTAGAATAAATATACTTATAAAAATTTTAATCTTACCTGGTGACAAAATAAATGTTGTGATTAAATAAATGAATTTGGAATTTTGGTTCTGAACTTTCTGAATATCATTATTACATAAATTCGACCTAGAGATTAATAGATTTCAACATTTTATACATCTGTCATAGAAGTGGATGGATCTAGACACGTCGGGGTAAATCTATGGTGCAAATTAAAATAAGTTATTCTCTTTATGTTTTTTTATCGGATTTTAGGGTTGGATATTTGGTTTGCCTTAAGAATTTGCACTGTTATTCTCTAACAACTCGAACATAACTTACCGAATAAAACAATTATGAATGAAAAATGTTCTAGTTTAATGGACACTAAAAGGAGGAATTTTGGTCTCATCATAATCTTAAGGACACTAAAAGGAGGAATTTTGGTCTCATCATAATCTTACTAATTTCAAAACATCACTCATTTGAGCTCACCATAATCTTCCATGAAAGAATTTCAAAACATTAGCTTCAAACTGATTAGTCTAAATAAGAACTAGTATTTGAGTATTTCAAAGTTATCTTGTTTGAATCATATTTAAATGTATTAATTAAATTACCATTTCATGATTAGATTTTAGTTTGCAGGTTGTGAACCCATGCCAACATGTATTGCATGTTCCAATTCCTATATACATGAGTCCCTAGTTATCTTAAGAAATGGAGTGTTGGTACTGACGTTAAAGAAAGTTGGTGAAATAATATTAGAAAGAGTTCCAGTAATCAAATTTCTTCTTGGCTTTCGTTAATTGAAATAAGGATGAACTAGCCACCTAGCAACAAATAACATGTAGCATAGAAATAATGACAAACAATATTTATGTATTCGATATGTATGTATCCAACCATGAAAGGTACATACAGTAAAAAAGGGAAGTTACAACTATTACGGATAATAGGTAAACCCTATTGTAAGCAATAAATTTAAAACATAGGTTATACGCTTTCATCAAAGAATCATAGAAGAAAAAAGTAGATCAATAAATTGCTGGTCCGCAAAAAAGGGTATAGGAAAGGAGAACATGATCTATCATTGGATCAATTCGGTAAAATCAATCGGTGAAATTTACACATTGCCTCTCTCGACCTGCTCATTCCAGACACAATTGATTCCAAACCCTCCTTGGAGAAGGCAGCGGAATGAAAAAAAATAAAATCTTGAAAGAAGGACATCCGAGGGGTGAATCATGCATGTCAAGGACCATGGAAGGCAAGGACAGTCCAGGATAGGGATAGGTATTCATGGTCATCGTCATGGTCATGGAAGTGGATTTTGTGCATGACCCCCTCGTAACCCCAATTACCCAATGATTTTATGTTACCACCGAGGTTTTAATTTATTACTGTTTCATAAGTTGTTTAAGTTTATCCATTTTATGAAAGTAGTCCATTTTATTTTCCCCCACCTCCATTTCATGGCTGCCACTACTTGAACAACATGAAAGAACCAACCTGACCGACTCTCCCTAACCTTCCTAACTGGCTCAACCAAACCTCCATGGCTGACTAAAAGGCGACTCTCCTTGATCTGCCTAATTGGCTCAACCAGACCTTCCTGATTGATTGAAAGGATGCTCTCCCTGGCCTACGTGAATTCACTGCCACACTTGCATGAATGAATCCATGATGTGTTGTCTATCTGTTCGTCGATGATCCAAAACATCTGCATTGTAAGATCAAAGTAGAGTCAACATGGGAAGGGACAATGCATCGTATATAGAGCAAATGTACCTTTTACCAGGGACCAGAGTCTATCATAAATGATAAAATATCTATCTATATATGTATATATACTTTATGTGTGTGTGTTTGCAGTAGTGAGCTCTATGTGTATCTTTTGTTGATGTGGTCCTTCTTTCTCGCCTATGAAGGGGGAAGGGTCATGCTACCTTTTTTTTTCTAGAAACTCGTCCTATAGAAGAAGAAGAAGAAGAAGTTATTTTAACGTCCACGAGGCTAAAAATAGCCTATGGAACAGACTATCTTGCCCGCTGATTTTGCATTTCCACCCTCTTCTTGTTCAGCTTGAGGATGAGCTCCCCCAATTTCACCACGGTCCCTTCATTGAATAAATTAATCCAAGAGCTAGTTTCCAAGATATTCACATAACTGTCCCTGCTATACTTGAAGGCCTCACACTCTAAAATGAAATGCTTTTCTATTTCCACTTTTCCAGAGTTGCAAAAAGTACACACCCTTTCTTCCCAAGCTTCCTTTGGTATTTTCCAGTGCCCAGTTTCACAACGTAGTTGGTGGGAATTGGTTCTTCTCTGAACAATAAGGATTTTGGCCCTCCATGATACATTAGCCCCTATATAATCTTTTTGATGATGGTTGTATGTGGGATTAAATTCTTCAATATAGTACTTTTTATTTCTCCCTATCTCTTTGTCCCAAATTTGCTTGTGGAACTTGTCGATAACAAAGGCCTTTATCTCTTTACTATTTGTAGGACATGTGTTCAAGTGAATATCCCATTTACTAAGCCATTTGTTGTTTTTCTGCATCCAAGTCTTCGTTCTTTTGCATAATATGTCATTGAAGACCACCTTAGGCCATCTGACGTCTTCCATTTGCTCAATATTTTTTAGATATCTTATGAGTTGCACCATAGCAATTGCTTCAATGGGGGATGCCCCCACTTCATTGAGCATGATATCATAGGGGACTGAGCATTTAATTTTGAACTTGTTGATAATTAAGCATTTTTTAATCTTCTCAATTTTTTGCCACTGTAAATCAAATGTACTGTTGGCCCACACTTCACATCCATAGAGAACCATAGGGATCACTAACAACCCAAAAAGAGTTTGCGTAGTCTTCCAATCCCATAGCTCTGCTTCTCTGCATCTATTTTGAAAGGCGTATAATGCTTTCCAACCTCCCAAAGTTCTTTTCTTTCTACAACCTTCCCAACTTAAATTTTTGTTGAAGTTTCAAAGTAGAACTTATGTTGGTTATGTTTTCTCTTGCTAGAGAAGACAACTACTTTTGTCTTACTAGTATTAACCTGCATCCCCACTGCTCTACAAAAGTGCTCAAGGGAAAGTAAGTGCTCTTGCAAGACAAAAGCAGATTTAGCAATCAAAATAATGTCATCTACATACAAAAGAAGCCTTATCACAAACTTTCCCAACAGAGCACCTTCCCCGTCCTGTACGTTTAACCGCTCTTCAAGTTTGTCAATATATAAGACAAACAAGGTACGGGACAATGGGCACCCCTGCTTGACCCCAATATTGCTCCTAAAACTTTCAGAGATACCTGTCGATGTTCTGATTTTGACTTTAACCTCTTCATATAATCTATGGAAAGCTGCCCTAAGATGCATAGGAACCCGAAGTTCTTCCATTTTGTGCTAGAGCTTATCCCTAGGGACTGTGTCAAAGGCATTTTTGAAATAGACAAAGCAACAAAAGGCTTCCTCCTTTTTCTCCCACACTTTCTCAATGATGTGTCTTAATGTTACACCGTGATCAACCATGGAGTGTTTGGGTCTTAACCCTGCTTGTCCTTTAGCACGCTTACCTCTTTCTTCCACCCACTTGCTGATTCTGTTTTCTAGCATACTTCCAAATAGTTTTGAAAACAAGGGATTTATCATTATGGTCCTGTAGTTGGAGGGATTATTGGCATCGCCACTCTTGAAAAGAGGTATTGCCAGGCTAGTTGTCCAATCTATAGGGAAGCCCTGTTGAATGATGTTGTTGAAAATTCTCGTGATGTGAGGCGCAAGAGTATTCAAACCCCACTTTAGATACTTTGCTTGGATTTCAACTAAATCCTTTTCTTTTCCAGCACCGAACTTTTTAATACCCACCTCAACCTCTTATACTGTGAAAAGCTTAGTAGCAATGTTGACCAAGGGGGGCGGTCAGCCTTGGGATCTTGCTCATAAATTTGTTTTGCATATTCAAACCATTGATGAGCTGTGATATTGTTTTCAGTTTGCTTCTTTCTGGTTTGAAGTTCCTTCCAAAATATCTTGGGGTTGTTTTTCCCAAGGAATATTAGTTCTTCCCTTCGTGAAATCATGAAAACAACTTTTTTCTTTCTTAAAATTTGTTTGCAGGCTTTAAATTCAATTTCTTTCTGATTTGATTCTTTCAAAGTTCTCCTTGCTTTTTTTCATTCCTCATCAAACCAAGCATTAACCAGGAAGCAATTTGTTTTAGATTTCTTATGTTTTACTCTTTTGCATTCTGAAAGTGCTCTTTGAATTAGATCTGTTAGTTCATGGCTATGAAGGCCCTCAGATTGAGTTTTCTCCTCCTTAAAAATCCTCTCTAATGCAATCTTGAAGGTATTTCATTTTTTTGTGTCAAAAGAATCCTACCCTTTTGGGGTGACTGCTTAATGCATTGAGGTTTTATCACACCCTGTTGTTTTTAGTCCAAGAGAATTTTAGATATATTGGTTTGTGATTAGATTTCAGATCCTGGATTTGATCCCTAATCCGAACTTCCTCCATTTTATCACACATGCCATGTGAGCAAATTGCATAATCCACCACACTTACACCATTGTAAGTGTTGCATGTGAAATTTCTCGAATTCTCCCATCTGTCCAAACCATTGCAGACGACTAAGTCAAAATTTCCACATAGAGTAAGTAGTTGCTCCCCAAAAATATTGATGCTTTTGTTGTCCTCTAAAAAATCTTGTCCATTGATAATTACTTTCTTTTGTGAGCCAAATATGATTGCAGTCTTCCTTACCACAGAGAATACTAGCCTGTTCATTTGTAGTCCTAGCATTAAAGTCACCCAATAGAAGGACTTCACTTAGCTAGGAATACACTGCAATGTCATTCTTTAGGGTTGCAAAGGGATCTTTGTGGTTAAGCCCCCTACATTTGTAAGTTTTTGAAATTTGCAGGGCAAAATAACATGCTACAATTCTAATGATACTTCCATTTTCTGATATTTTAAACCAAATGAATTGTTTATTTGAGTCTTCCTTTTCTAACTGAATGAGATGTCATTTTTTCTCTCTTACTAGAACCATGATTCCCCTATGTCCCTTGCCATTCTTTGCTGCCTTGTTCCACACTGCCATCTTCAAATACCCTTCAAATAAAGGTGTTTTACGCCCTTCACATTCATGCATTTCCATTCGACAAACTATGTCTCTATCTTCCGCAATAGGCCCTAACCCAGGTCCCCGCCTCCAAGGATAGCCTCTACAATTCCAACAAACTAAACTTAAGGAAATTTGAGTGGAGTTTGACTGCTATTTGTTTTGGCGTACTAGACTCAAAGTCGAGTCCTCACCCCTATTTGCCCATACTGTCTTTGTTTTGTAAGTTTTTGCTAACGAATTTGCTGATCTTTCTTGATTACAGCCTTGCTGTATTGTTTTAGGCGGGCCAAAAAAGACAATAACTGCTTTTCCTTTGTATAACCATGCCCTTTTCCCCTCATCTCTTACTGCTCTAACCTTTGACATCTCTTCCCTTCTTTCCTCTTACTGCCTAATAGTTAAATCTTCTTCTAGAAAAAAATGAGAGCCTCTTAATAGTTGCTTCTTGCTTAGCAAGATTTGCTTGTCATGTGTACTTGACATTGTGACTTTTATGGGTCTATCCCTCTTGTCACTGGGCTTACCCACCCTCCACGCTTGGCGAATTCACCCTTGCCAATGCATCATGTCACTCAAAAAGTCTCTTGCAAGATCGAGCATGCCTTCATTTTCTCCATAATATATCACTCCTTTAATAATTATGTTTGCTGCTCTAACTTTCCTTTCTCTAATTTCATCATCCTTTATGGTGTTCCCCTAGATGTTTGCTTCTCCTACGTTAATGGCAGACTTGCTAACAACTTGTGCCCACGTTTTCTCTATGGACCTTCCTTTCTCTTCTTCCCTTCCTTTCACCCCCTGATTGTTTGTTTGTGCAATTGCTTCCCCATCCTTTAATGTTTTAGTGTCCATCTTACCACTGCTTTCACCTGCCTCATCTTTCATGCTTTGCCAAGCATCCTTCATCCTTTGTCATTCTTCCTTTCGTACCGAAAGAGTTTCTTGCAACATAAACACTTGATCTTTTAAAAATCTTGTTGCTTTCTGTTAAACCCTGAATTTCTGCTGTTAATATATGGATTCTGAGATCTCTCTCATGTTTTTTGTCCTCCAAAGCCTCCAGTCTCCCCTTGGCATTTAGTAGCTCTTGCACATATAGGTCCGATGACCAGGTAAGAGGTGTAGATGTGGGGCTGTATAAGGTATAATCTTTTCTTCCTTTGGTTCTGTTGTCGCCCCCTTTTTGAAAGAGAAGCGGTTGTTTTTTATGCAAAACCAAGATGCTTTCTCGTTGGGACTTTTTTTTCTTTGTCTGTTCCCATTTTAAACGAGCTTCTCTGTGTTTTAAAATACTCTGGAATTGTTTGGCATTAACCCAAACCCACTTCCTTGTTTTCCTTGAAGATGAGATTTTCATTTAGCCTAAATGGTTTGTTTCAATAGGGTGGACATTATTTGCTCATTTTTTATGTGAGCTGCTGACTATGTTTCCATTGTCATAGAGAAAAACATAAACTATGGGGCAGAGCTAGATACCTGACACCTGAATGGACGGATGTAGTTCACAAAGTCGCCTGCCTGACCCCACCAGCTGGCAAGGAAAAGGACAGATGTAGTTCACAAAGTCGCCTGCCTGACCCCACCAGCTGGCAAGGAAAAGAGACACTGGGTCCCCACTAAAAACCGTCAATGAGAGTGGGTCTCTCTACCAGTGCTGCTTCCTCGATGGTTTGATAACTCTGCTAGGTTTCTTGTCACAGAAGACGCACAACAACCCACCTTTGATAACTCTACTCGGTTTCTTGTCACAGAAAACGCACAACAACCCACCTCTGCCTGGTTCCTTTGCTCTGTTTGGTCCCACCTCTGCCTGGTTCCCTCTGCACTGCACGGTACCACCTCTACTCGGTTCCCTCAGTGCTGCTCTGATCCCTGCTCGGTGCTCGGTTCCCTCCGTGCTGCTCAGATCTCTTCTCGGTGCTCGGTTCACTGTGCCCGGTTACAAAAATCCCCACAAGTTCTGCCTCTGTCACTGTGCTCAATGTTCCGCGGTCTGCCTGCTCAGCTTCACGGTTCACTGTGCTCGGTGCTCGGTGCTCGGTTCACGGTTCACGGTCTTCCTGTTCAGCTTCACGGTTTACTGGTCCATGCTCGGTGCTCGGTTCACTGTGCTCGCTTGAACAAATAAATAACTAAACCACAACAGATTGAATTCGTGGACTGCTCCGCTCTGCTTGATTCCACATCTACTTTCGCTCCACTATCTGAATCGCAACATGTCGAACAAGGAAATGACGACACACAAACACAGTTCAGTTTGGGAAATGGTAGAGCCTAATCATGGAGGGAGCGTATGTATTTAGGGTTAGAAATGATAATATAACCTGTGCACAATACTCAAGCCTAGGTTGTCGTCAACAACATTCCATCAAAAGATAAACTTGTGAGCACAACCTGATGTCATTCGGCTGCCACCTCCTAATCACCGAAAAAACGAGGATGACATCATGGCCTGCAAACCAATAACAAAATTACACATATGTTTTTTATTGTTGCATTTTCTAAATACAGATTTTTGCCTTAACTCAAATATAAAGAAAACAAATTTGTAGCCTATAGGTAGGCTATTAATAAGGACCTAGTGAAAACTATATTGTTGTCCCCGTGGGGATATAATATTAAAAAGCCACTTGTTAAATATTTTTGCTTTGCAACACAAAGAGAGTGTAAAAAAATATAAGCCATCAATATGGGATAATTGAAGATCAAATCCTCAACAAAATTGAATTTTATTTAAATGGAAAAAAATCATTTTTAATACAACTATATAAATAAGAAAATATAACAAACATCATTTTCTTACTGGTTATGTCCATAGTCATTTGGATATTTTCAGATTTTCGACTTGTTTGAGTGGATCAACAAGATTAACTGAAGTGTCACAAGTGTCCAAAATGATTCATTTCATAGTCGTCCTATCTTATTATGCTTAAATGCATCTTGATTAAGATTTAATAAGTTTCACTTAAAGGGTTGTTAAAGAAACTAGTAACAATTTGTTTTTGTTTATTAAATAGTATTTGTTTTGTGCTTATATTAACTCTAACAATAGGGTATGAATAATGGATATAAGATTCTATATTTTAGCGGTTGCTATTTCACAAAACTAAGTGATTGTAAACCAGCTATCTTCACAAAACTAAATGATTGGTTGTACCTATCAGCATTCACCACTTTACTTGTAACAGTAAATATAGATTTTCCAAATTCAAATCCAAGATCTTGAGCGAGCAAAGCCAAACACCCAAATCGTAAGCAAATCATAGAATGAAAATTAATTTGAACCATGCACTAAATAATATGGCATACATTAATATGGGCAATAACTGAGCAAAAATAACATATAACTTTATTACTTTCACAGTTTGGAGCAGCAGAATGAAACAATACACGTTTTTTGTGCAAACTTAGAAACCCACATTGTCTAAACAGACCACTCATTGTTTTCTGATTGTCCAAACACAGTACCACGCCTAAGAAACCCAAATAATGAAGCAAATATATTGTCGTCTCAAAACATATGAGAACATACAAACAATTACCTAACAAACACATGCAAAGGAATATCAGCAAAAGTATTACTAAACGTGGACGTGGCATTTCATCTGTTGCAACGATCCAGTAGCACTCTTGTTCGCGAAATCTAGCACCACATGGCGGCACTTGACACTCAGAGTATAGTGCCCGGATTTCCAGTTGCCCGCCTTGAATCGAATCCTCGCGTACAATCTGAAAACCAGATCGACTTTCCCGGAGGAATGCTCCAGCTTCAGATCCCTGGAAGTGTCTGGTTGGAGAGGAACTAAGTATCCAGTGAGAGGAGTAGTGTGCAGGAATGTGGTGTTCTTATGGTCCTGAAAGAATGGCGGAATGGAAGCCCAGGCGATCTCTTGACCATCATACAAAAGAAATGCATCGATTTGGTCATAGTAAATGCCCACTTTCTTGTTCGGATTCCGAGTCGTAATGTTGAAGAGCACCTTGGAATTGACGAGCCCGTCGTCGGTGATTTGGAATTGGGAGACGGAGCCATATTCCAAGAAGTACTTGGGCTTCTCGGGTCTGAGAGCCAGCCATGTTATGAGAACTGCCAACCCCACTAAAACAATTGCCCCTCCTCCTACTACCAACAATAATCTCCCTTTCTTCCCATGGGCTCCCACGTATTTTTGTCGCCAGCTCTGTCCAGACTCCATCGCCATTTCTCTCCTTGACCTAATCAGGCCTCCTCCTCTACTTGCAGTGTTGTTGTTATGATTTCTCACACTCAAATATATATTGACATTGACTGTCAATTAGTACAACAACAATTAGCTTTGACAGATGAGCTAACGTGACTGAATAATGCAGTTTTGATGGGTATGGCGGTGCAGATGAGGTGTAAGTATTAAAAGAAGATTGGGATGAGATTGAATCAATCTCGATGTGTGTAGAAGCCGAAAGCAAAAGCGATGATTCATGGTTTTTGCTTTCGCTTTGGCCAACTTACGTAAAGAGCAACTGCAATTTGATCATGATACTAGATAGTATGTTAAAAGACGTAATGTTTTCTTTACCAGTCACAACTCTAAATTCTCTCTACATTCTTCCAGGTGCCGTGCCTCTCACTTTTATATATCTTTTTATATTTTCATATTAGTTTATGTTTTAGAATACCACTCCATCAAAAGACTTGAATCTGCAACTTTGACAACTAAGGTGTTGGATTTACAAACTCTAACTAACTAAGCTACATTCAGAGATAACCTCTATATTTTCATACTAGTTAATGATGTTTCCATACAAAAGTATACAATTTGTTTTTAATAAGACTATAATACAATATCAACTTTTTAAAGCCTAGAAATATGTTCTTAGTAAGAGTGGATAGAAGAAATATGTTATAAATGGATTATATTTAATTTAGTATTAATTTTTTAAAATAAGTTTATTAATAGTTATTAAATAACTTTTAAAGTTTTACATATGTATATAGAAAAATGGGCTTGGAGAAATCACCTTGTCTTTGTTTATAAAACTATGTTAAAACTGTCTCTATAAATCTACAAGGAAACATAGTGATATCTACTTCTATTGGTTAAAAAAAACATTTAAAATACTGAAGCATATCAATGTAAAAACTAAATAAACCTAATGAAATTTAATGAAACTAAGTAATAACACGCAAAATTAACAAAAATAACATTGAAAGCTAATCTTCAAACCAAACCTTTAAAAAAGGGATTGCATCATCTTAATGTCACCCCATCTAGTGATTATAATTAAAATTAATGTTAAGTTGAATTATGTTAAAAATATAAATATAATTATAATTGTGATTTCATCATCCAACTAAATTTGAACATTTGAAAAGTTTTTTTGTTTCAACATAATTATTCATTCAAATTTGATTGCTTGTCATCACATGCCCATGTCCAATTCTGAAATCACTTGGCAATGAGACCATTATCTCCCTTGTGTTGTTCTACAATGGAAAGGGAACGGATAGCAAGCTCTCAAATTATGAAATCATTTAGCAATGAGACCATTATGTATGGCAGTGCATTGTAGTACAATAGAAAGGTTAGCAATGAGACCATTATATGTGGTGTGTTGTTGCACAATCGAAGGGGATTGAACTTGTTTTTAGGTTTCATGTCCATTTTAATCTATGTTTGGGATATTGATTCACAACGTTTTTTTACCATCTCTTTGCTCTTGTACTTTACTATTCTTGAATCCATTACATGTTGAGTCCACTTATATTCCTCAACCATCCTCATCCCCTTCATACTCTTTTGATCATTGGTCCAAGCTTCTTCACTGAGTTCCTGTAGCTCATCAGTCCACATTGTTGTTACAAATGTTCTATCTTCTTGAATCCTGCAACTCTACAAGGAATTCATCTCCTTTTTCCATCTCATTATTTATTTATTCACCAATTTGAGGGGGATCCTCCCAACTCGTAAAGCAATTAATCCTTCATCAAACCTAGAATAATGTACCCAATACTTCATAGCTTTAATATCACTTAATGAACTTAGGATCTAGTGATCATGACCAATTAAATCTCATTGCCATTCATGTTCATATCCTTGGACTATGTCCTCATTTGAAATCCTTGAAATATTGTTAATTTTGGTAGCATATTTTTTCTCTTAGGTATTCTTTAAATCAACTATTAGGTCTTCATTTCCTTTTTGTGCATACTTTCCACTCCAATTCTCTTCAATATTCTCCTCATACATCAATAAGGCATATGGATGTCCCATAATCTCATCATAATAATCCACTACTTGCTTGACTGGTTTCATTTCATCCATGCTTTCATCACCAAATATATATTTATAATTATGTAAGGCATATAGATGTCCTTTCAAACTCATTATCTTATCAACACACAATTTAAAATTTCTCTCATCCTCACGGAATACTATAACATTTTACCACTCACTCATATCTTCTATTTGTTTTCCAAATCCATACAAATGTAGTCACTTGTTCCAAATGAATGTCATTCTCCTTGTCCATCATTGATCATTCTCCTTGTCCATCTTTTCTCTACCACTATAGTGATTTTTCATAATTTTGTGATAGTTTTCCCTATCCAAAGATTGTTTCCTCATCTCTATATTTTTGTTGTTATGCCTCTCTTGGTATCTCATTTTGAGTCCTACAAAATCCTCATGTTGACTTGATGTTCCTTTTAACTTATCTTGTTAATCAATTGGGTCTGCAATTTGGGTGCATTCTTCATCTATATTGGGATTTACTGACCATTTTTTCTACACCTTTAGTTATTCATCAAAATATATTATCACTAAATTTGAGTATTGTCCTTCTTCATTTTATTCTATACTTGAAATCACACATGCACAAAAAAACCTTAGTTTTGAAAATCATTATACTCGGTCTTGGTTGATGATTCTATCATCATATTTGTATGCTCCAACCCAAAATTACTTGAGCAATATATGAGACACTCTTCAGGTTCCTGATATTCATCCTCATCATCTTACCCAAGGATTGGTCTTTTTTCTGGTTCATATATGTCAACTTCTTCCTTCTCTTCCATGGATCTCTGTCCATACTCAGCTTCTCTAAGTTTCTCTTCCATCTTCATCCATACACCAAACTTATGCCTCAACTTTCCCTCACAAAATTCTTCACATGCCACTTGGTATTCTTCTTCATTGTCCAACCACACCTCAAGTCTTCCTCAAATCCTTCGTGTAACAACTTCATCATATCACTAAGTTTCTCATTTAACTCAACTATCTCCTTATCAATTTCTTCATCAATCAACTTTCTATGGATTCTTTCCTCTAAACCCTTCACCTGGTTATCTCTATTCATCTTGATCTCTTCCTTTTTGAGATTATCCATGCTCAACTTTGAGATACAATTATCCTCTACAATAACAAGTCTATTTCACCCTCTTACAAAATACATCACCAAGATCATGTCCTAAACATGGAATTTTGGCATCCCTTTGGTTTTCTCCTTTGGAATGTTTTGAGCATCCCCTGGTCCTCTAGGATTCTACACTTCTACTCACCTTCTCTCAAGATCTTCAATTATTCTTCTCCAACTTAACTAGTTGTAGGATTTTCCATAATCTCTTCCTCTACTTGCTTCCTCATACAAAAAAATAACTACTTATACCAAAGTTAAAATAAAAATATCATCACCTACCATACCTCATTAGATCTGCACTTCACCTTGATACCACTTGATATATACACAACTCATGTAAGCCCTTTAGGCCCTCCAATAACCTTGTTACATGAAGTTTCCACAACCCACAAGATGTAAAATATGCAATACTTGCAATTGTTATAGGAACATTTCCACAACCCATGATGTGTAAAAGATCTATGGCTTATAATTATTACAAGAATTATATTTCTTCTAATTGGAATTGAACATAAGCATTACCAAAAATGTGTTAAAGTGGATTTTGTAAACCAACCCTCAATTTCCAATTCCATTCAATGATGGACACAAGTCAACTGACTTCCTATCTACCTTCTCTATCATCGAACCACATATCGATTGCACAATACAATCCCCACTAGTCTAATCTCACACCAAAACATATAAAACACTCAAATGGTCAATCACATATCAAATATTAGTGCAGTTCTTTTGCACACACTTAATTATTCTTAGGTGGATCTCTTTCCATTATGGACAATAAAAATAAAGGTATTCAAAATGAAACCACCAGTAACTACACCATTTCCCAACTTCTATAATAAATTCCAATTTAAACTTTAATTTGAAAAACAATTTTACTTACAGGCCTTCAGTTCATATATTACAATCAAAGAATTGAATTGACTTCCTTTTGTTAAAATAATGTAACTTCGGAAGATATTCTAGTTGAATTGTATTCCTCCTATTGGAGATGAGTTTGGTCTTGTTAGAGTCATTGAAGGATGCAATGTAAACCTACGATTGTAAGTTAGGTCATTAGTACCCAAGAGTCAATATAATAAATGTTATTTGTAATGTCTAGTTTGACACATCGGCCCTGATAGCTAGTGAAGTCAGCCCCACCAAGTTAGAGTTCAAATCAATAGAAGAATATAAATAGGGAGACTCTCCCATTCATTTGTACTCGCTCACTCAAGCAGTTTTGCAAGAGAGAGAAGAAATGGTGCGCTAGAAAGGAGTAAGAAGAAGTTGTATGGGTTTTACACTATTCTGAGGAAGTTTTGCGGGGTTTTCTCCCTTGTGGTTTCCCCGAGGAAAACCTTTGTGTTCTTGTGTTCTTATGTTTTCTGTGCATGTTGTTCTTTCAACAATCTTCTAGTAATTTTTTTTAAGACATCATCTAAGAAAATTAATAAAACTTGACATGGTATCAGAGCCACCCTGAAAGGAGGAACTACACAACTAGGGTTTTTCATTCTGAACAAATCCCTCGAAATATCATCCAGGAAAGAGGGATCCCTCAACTCTCCCTTGGAGCATATATTTATGTGAAGACAGATCCAGAATCGATGAATTTTCAGTTTTTGACCTGTTACTGTTGCTAGGACAAACTAGGGTTTCATTTTTTATGAGACTCCATCATCAATCTTAGGAAAAGAAAGTTATAGTCTACCTCGCCTCAGGGAGGCACATATTTTCCACATATCAACCCTATTAGGGTTTCTAGTTGAGAAATTAGGGTTTCTACATCAAACCCTAGGTCATCCAGAAGGAGGTAAGCCATAATCTATTTTCTTCAAGTAAGTACTCTTCCTCCCTGTTCTATTTGAAGTTCTCATTCTGTTTAATATGACTAAGAACACTAAGCTAGATGAAAATATTGAAGGAGCTGAAAACTTCAGAGCATAGAAGTATAAGATCATGCTCATATTACAAGAGAATGATCTAGACAAACTTGTGAAGTAGGATGTGAAAGAACCAGAAGAGGAGGAAGCTAATTCCAAGCATAAGAAGGATATGATCATAACCAAAGGATCGTAGCTGACTCCATCAAGGATAAATTGATTCCTTAAGTCTCATAAAGGGAAACTCCAAAATAAATGTTTGATTCCCTATCCAATCTATTTGAAGGGAGAAACATCAACAGGAAGATGACTCTGAGGAATCACCTCAAAAGTGTAAGGACTCAAAAGTTAGAGACAATGCAATCTTAATTTTCAAGAGTGGCTCAAATTAGAGATCAACTAGAAGCTGTTGGTGATATAGTAGAATAAGAACAAATTATGATTACCACCCTAAATGATATTCCAAGAGATTGGGAAGCTTTTATCTGAGGAATCTGCTCAAGAAGGAAACTAACCAAACTCAGAAAGCTATGGGAAGAACGTGTCCAAGAAGAAGAAAGAATATTAGCTAGAGAAGTGAAGCTAAATGATAATGAAGATCAAGCATTGACAGCCCATGACAAAGGCAAGCACAAATTAAAGATTCATGATCATCCTCACAAGACTGAAGGGTTCAAAATACCTAAGAAAGACTTCTCAAATTATGAGTTCTTCACTTGTCACAAGTTGGGACACATTTCCATCAACTGTCCCAAGAAAGCCAAAAGAGTTAAAAAGATGAAAAGATTCCAAGCTCATGCTGCTGAAGGTAGTGATCAGAAGTAGAAGAGGAAGCAAAGAAAGATGAAGAATCCAGTGAAGAATATGTACTGATGTCTACCATAACAAGGTCAGTCTCACTAGGAAATGACACCTAGTTAGTAGATAGTGGTGCATCCAAGCACATGACAGGTTACAAGGACTCTCTATCATTACTGGTACAAAAATATTCACCACACAAAGTAATGCTTGGAAATGAGTTCCAATATCCCATTAAAGGAATGGGAGAAGCATCCTATAAGTTGGATTCTGGAAAATACATGTAGATGAATGATGTCCTATATGTCCCTGGACAAAAGAAGAATCTCTTGTCTATTTAATATTTCAACAAGAGAGGATTCAGAGTTTCCTTCATAGATGGAAAAGTCCTCATGTGGTTAAAAGGAAAGACCATAGATGATGCAGTATAAATTAGAATTGAAGAAGGAGGACTCTACAAACTGAATGTACATGCATATTCAGCTTTAGCAACTAGTACAATAAATCCATATGATATTTCGCACATAAGGCTTGCTCATGTTCATTACTGAGCTCTACCAATAATAAGTAAGGTTGTGACTGGTCTACCAGAAATTCAGATAGAACATGAAGGTGTATGCAAAGGATGTGCACAAGGAAAGAATACCAAGAATCCCTATCCGAAGAGTGGCAACAAAGAAAAATGGATCTTAGATGTTATCCATTCGGATATATGTGGGCCAATGAAAACAAATTCATTAAGCGGTTATGTTTACTGTGCTTCCTTTATTGATGAGTACTCCAGCAAGAATTGGATATATTTTTTGAAAAAGAAGGATGAAGTGTTTGAAAGGTTTAAAGAATTTAAGGCCCTAACAGAAAACCTCTCTAAGAGGAAAATAAATATTTTAAGATCAGATAATGGAGGAGAGTTCACATCAAATAAATTCAATGATTTATGCAAGGAATCTAGGATTAAGAGGGAGCTCACCATTCCCTACAATCCTCAACAAAATGGTGTGGGAGAGAGAAATAATAGATCTATCATGGAAGCAGTAAAAGCCATGATACATGATCAAGATCTACCAATGTACCTGTGGGAAGAAGAAGACAAAACAACAATATACGTATAGAACATAATCTCCATTAGAGTAAATTTGGGGTCTAAAATGGGCCTCCTAAGGAAAATAATAAAATAATAGTTAAAATAATAAAATAATAGTTATTAATTTTGGAGGAAGAATGAAAAAAACTACTTTTTGTGTTTGTATTTTCGACATATCTCCCTATGTTTTTACTCAAATTTTGAGCGAGAGAGCTCATTGGATGTGAAATTTAATTTCACATCCAACGCGTACCCACACTGCATACTTTTGACAGACCCCACTACCCCAAAAACAAGAAATACCTGAAAAAATGTGATGATGACATCGTCATCACATTTTTTCAGGTATTTCTTGTTTTTGGGGTAGAGGGGTCCATCAAAAGTATGCATTGTGGGTACTCGTTGGATGCGAAATTAAATTACGCATCCAACAAGATTTTCCACTTGAAAGTTGAGTAAAAACACAGGGAGATATGTCGAAAATACGAACAAAAAAAGTAGTTTTCTTTTATGAGAAATATGTCAATTCAACCATTATGGTTGACTCATTATATTGAAATTCTATTGGTTCTTGAATTCCAACTCACAAAATTTATTGTTGGCGCATTTTCTTATATGGCCCATTTTAGACCCCAAATTTCCTCTAATGCCACAGTGCCCTTTGGAATAAAACTCCAAAAGAAATGTTCTCTGGAGAAAAGCCTAAGGTAAGTCACCTAAATATATTTGGTTTACCTGTGTATAGTTATATTCCTAAGGAGAAAATAACAAAGATAGATCCTTCAGGAAAGAAGGGATTTTTTGTAGGATATAGTGAACAATCAAAATCCTATCGGATCTATATCCCAGGATACCGTCAGATTGAGCTTAGCAGAGATGTAACATTTGACGAAGACACAGATTCTAGAAAATTGAAGAAAGATAGATACGATGAAGAGGAACATGAAACTATCAAAGTTGCAGAGAATCCTAAACCAGTTAGGAATGAAGAAGAAAGTCTGATACTTGAGGATCATGACATGAATGAACCTCAGTTTCCAGAAGAAGTTCCCAATGAAATGATTTCTCAAAAGAGAAAGCATTCTTGGTCTCATGATGTAATTGAAGAAGAAAAGAGACTTGGTATCCTAGAAGGAACCATTAGAGAAAGAAAGAATCCAAATTCATATCCCAGTTATATGGCCTTGATGAGTGATCTAGTTGATAAAGAACCAACTTGTTTTGAAGATGCAAAAAACAGAAGGAATGGGTTGATGCAATGGTCGAGGAATACTAATCCATAATAAAGAATGTTGTGTGGGAGATAGTCCCAAGACCAAAAGACAAATCAGCGGTATCCTCGAAGTGGATATTCAAAACAAAGCATTCCACAAATGGTAGTATAGAAAAGTACAAGGCAAGATTCGTAGCAAGATGGTTCTCCCAAAAGGAAGGAATTGACTATGAAGAGACATTTGCTCTAGTAGCTAGGTACACTTCAATTAGAATTGTCCTTTCCTTGGGAGCCAAGAATAAATGGAAGTTACATCAAATGGATGTAAATACATCTTTTCTAAATGGCTTGATAGAAGAACAAGTGTATATCGAACAACTGCAAGGTTTTGAGACTGATGATCGAGAAGCTTATGTATGCAGACTCAAGAAATCATTGTATGGGATAAAACAAGCACCCAGAGCATGGTATTAAAGAATAGATGGGTTCCTGATGAGTTTAGGCTTTACCAAGAGTAAGGCATATTCTAACCTTTACTATTAGGTGTTGATGAAATTGTCATTGATGCCAACAAGGACTTGCAGTGGCCACTCTTTTAGGGGTGATGTAAAATACCTGTTAGGATCAAGCTGTGTGTTCCAGTCTCCTTCATTCATGGAAGAGATTTGCTACCTGCAATTGTAAAATGGTTGCTCGAGTTGTGGACAAATGGACACAAATTGCACACTTATTAACTGAAGAATATTTTTTATAGTATGTCGGCCCAGAAATAGAATGTCGGCCCAGAAATAAAATATTTTTTATGTTGGCCCAGAAATAGAATGTCGGCCCAGAAATAAAATATTTAAGTCGGCTCAGTCAAACACAAAGTCGGCTCAGTCAAAGTTTTATTAAAAATAAATAAAATATTTTTTGTATGTCGGCCCCATTAAAAATTAAAACATTTTAGCAAGTCGGCTCCCTAAAATATGGGTGAAATTAGTATAAATAGAGGCATCACGATTTCATTTTTGTGTGGAAATTTTTGATGGAGCTCTGAGGCAGCTGCAGAACAGAAAAGGAGAATTTCGGGAAACATGATGACTGAGGAAATTCGTGGGCTATAGACTGAGATTTTTCAGTGGAGAAGTGTGTATACAGCTCTGCATTTTTATGTTTGATCTAGGGTTTCCAGTTTTGTTTGTTTGTTTGAAGATTCTTGTTTTTAACCCTTTTATGGAGTAGGCTGAGCTCAGTTTTGACTGAGGAAATCCATATTCACTAGGAACAGTTCATGGCAGCCCTACTAGGGCCACTCTCAACCTACCCAATCCCTGCCTAGGGTTTGTTTCATGTTCAGTAGCCCTATTAGGGAATCTACAGGTTGTGACAGCCTCTATCAAGGTCTGCATTTGCAGACTGTAGCATATGGAGGTGTAAACCAAGCAGGAAGAGGTTGATTGCATACTTTTCATGAATGTTGTAGCCTCCAGACAGTCACCTACAACACTCTTCTTAGCCACGGAGGGTTTGTACAGTCAACTGAAGCCTCAGTTCAGTCATTAGAAATATCATTCTCTTGGATTTGATCAGTGGCAGCAACTCACTGGTTCAGTGACAATCATTTTCTATGGTTTTTCTTCTTCTATGTGTGCCCTAGAGGCATCTTGATTGCCATGTAAAGATTTCTAGGGAGAAAGAGATTCTTGTATATAGGTATTGAATTGTATCAGCCAGACATGATACACTGTGGAAGGAACAATATTCTCTTCATTTTGGTGATGATCTGCCCAGTAATGCTCTTGGAAGGCAGTGCACAAATTCTGCTCTAAATGATAAAGGGGTGATTCGGTATTAGAGACTGCAAGGACTAGAACTGAGGGTGGTTTCTTCTTCATACATACCACTGAAGTATGACCAGCATGCACATAAACTGTCCAAGCTTACAAGCATTCACAAGCAGACTGAGTTTGACATACATTGACTAAGGTAACAATAAAGGTGGTAAGTAACAGAAGTGGAAGTGTTGGGGTTTGTTTGTTTTGATTGTTTTGAGGGTTTTTAAGACAGCTTCAGTAAGTCAAAGGTTGTCTACAGTAATGTGTGAAGAATTTTTGTTAATACGTG
>LPNX011004592.1:796501-813115 GCA_001517045.1 Pseudotsuga menziesii | reverse complement strand
GACCCAGTGGCCACAAATCCATCATTCCAGATCTGAAATAATCTCCAGCACGCTGTCATTATATGCTGGTATTTACAATGTTGGGCATTTCATGACAAATATGGGCAACATATCCATTCCCAGGGAACTTGGGCCATGACTGTAAATCAGTCCTTAAACAAACAGAATCTTGGTCATGAATAATCAATAATGATGCCCTAACTAGTTGACTGTGAAATTAGAAGGCAGCCAATGCAATGATCTTTGCAGATCTGATTTTTGTGGAAATTTTCAGACCCAAGTTCATCCACAAAGATCCTTTAGTTGGGTGTTTAATAGTGTTTTAAGTGATGTTCTTATTACTGTCCTTATTCTACAAACATCAGTACATGTAGAGTGCATATAAGCATAGGCACAACAAAGAAAAATCTTTTTCTTTTGGTCAATTCTGAGCTGAGATATTGTATGGGATTTTCTTGACTATCTTCTTGCATTATGACATGAATGTTCCCACAGAAACATAGATATAGAAGACAGTCATAAAAGTAATGAATTGTGACATAATATCCAAGATGAAAGGAGATAACTTCCATGGTGTAACCTCACTTCTGGGGTCGGAATAAATAGGGTATGAGAAGCCCTATATAACATCAGACATCTAGAACATACATAGTCAAGCTTGGAAGCTACTATAATGTACACACAGTTCAAGGTTAAGTGCATACACCAGTGATGATGCACTCCTAAAAGATGCAGACCTTGATATGATGATCAAAGTTTAAATGATGATAGCAGACCTTCATAAGTTGAGAAGAGAAAGTTTAGGGTTGAACTGAGGTAAGTGAAAGATAAAGGTATATGTCCTAGCAAGAGAAGGAAACTCAGACTTGGCATTCTTCAAGTGCATCCAAGGTATGTAACTCTAGAGTTGACTGTTATTGAGTTAGAAATGCGTTATGTCTGGTAGCATAAAGTCTGAAGTTATCCACAGTCAAGGTATGAGTCTTGACATGCACTACTTGCTAAGCATAAGAGCAGATTAGATGTGATTGGCATGATCCTTGAGTAGTAGAGCAAATGACCAGTATGAGAAACTGTTGATGAGCAGCTTTATCAGCATTGGCAAACAGTTTTGGACCAGCATAGTTGAAGTGTGCTGAGCAGAGATGATAAGCAGCGTTGATGATGACCAGCAGCAAAGATTGACCAGAAGTGATGAATAGTGTTGACCAGCAGAAGATGAACATAGAAGATTGAGAAGACTATTGCAGCAGTGTTGAGCAGATTGACAAACAGTTGATGTGAAGAGCAGAGAAGATGATCAGCTTTGATGTGACAGATATTTCTTGTGTGACACAATTATACTGTATTGTAAAAGCAAGCTTGTCTTTCTTTTGAGGTTAGGATACCTCAAACCCTTCTTAGCAGGGTCTGAGAAAACCAGGCATGGTCCTGGATACAGAGTAGGTTCTCTATGTATCAGTAGGTGCTGATTTTTCCTAACGGTTGTAGCCGAACCAAAACTAATACAAAAAGATTACAAAATTATATGGTGTTGTGTTCTTTTGTGTTATGGTTCTTTATGAATGAAATGCTTATGCTATGTGAATGATGTTTATGAAATGATTATGGTAGAGTAATGGAATGATGAATTGGTAGCAAACTGTGATAAGATAAGAAAGGTTTAAAATTGGCTTCACACTGATTCACCCCCCTCTCAGTGTCAACATAAGGTTGAGAATGACGGGCTTATGATATTACTTTTATATGTGGATGAATTATTCCTAACAAAAAAAGAGAAGCTCATTAATGAATGCAAGAAGAAGCCAGATGCAGAATTTGAGATGAAAGACCTTGGAATGATGCACTTCTTTCTAGGTATTGAAGTTTGGAAATCCCTAGATGATATTTTCCTAAGCCAAGGAAAATATATGGTAGAAATTCTGAAGAGGTTTGGAATGCTAGATTGTAAGGCCATAACTACTCCGATGAAAACAAACTCGAAGTTACTAAATGATGATACATCAGAACTATATATGCCATTCTATACAGAAAGATTATTGGTTCACTGATGTACTTAACCAATACAGGACCAGATATATGTTTTGTCGTAAACACACTAAGTCAGTACATGGTGAATCCCAAGCATATTCACCTGATAGGAGAAAAACATGTGATGAGGTATCTAAAGGGAACTTTAGATTATGGGATAAGATATACCTCAGACAGTGAGATCGGTTTACATGGGTTCACAGACTTATATTGCGCAGGAAGTGCTAAAGACAGAAAGAGAACCTCAAGTCGTTTTTTGAGTTTGGGATCATGCACGATCTCTTGGTTCAGTAGAAAGCAGACTAGTATTGCACTTAGCATAGCAGAAGCAAAATACATTGCTACTTATTCAGCTTGTAGTGAAGCAGTATGGCTTTGAAAGATGTTGGAAGGTTTATTTGATGTAGAGATAGATGTTACTGATATCCTTTGTGATAATCAGATTTGTATCAAGATGATAGAAAATCGAGTGTTTCATGATAAGTCAAAACATATTGAAGTAAGATATCAATTCATTCGAGACATGGTTCAAAAAGGAGCTATAAAGCTCAAGTATGTTCCTATAGAGGAATAAGTGGTAGATGTGTTGACTAAGCCTCTGGTTTGTGTAAAGTTTGAATACTTTTGAGACAAGCTTGGTGTAGTCTGGAAGGACCTCTCTTGAAAGATCCTAGTGACAGTAGATGGAAGAAGGATGCAATGGTGAGTACCTCAGTCTAGAGTAGAGTAAGTATGACTAGGACAGTCTTGCTCGAAAGGGTTAGTCAGAAAAGGCCTGTTGATCCTAGGGGAATTAGTATGTCTGTCTAGATTAGTTTAACCCAAGTGGGTTTGTAATTCAGGACAAGGCTTGTTGGGCCCTAGGAATATCCATTTGTCTAACTAGGCTTGTTGGCTCAAAAGAGTTAGTAAGTCAGACAAAATGCCTGGGTGGATCTACTAGATAACTCACCATGATGCTGCTCCGAGATAGTTAGAGGGAAGATGGTTGTTACAGTATTGCTATACTGTTGATTGGTGAGATTTTTTCTTTTAGTAGTGTTATACTGATGAGATGTTAGTTTAGTATGTTTATACTGATGAATATTGAGATGATAGTTTAGTATTGTTACACTAATGACTGATGAGATGTTAGTTCAGTATGATTATACTGATGAATGTTGAGATTATTGTTCAATATTGTTATACTGATGATGGTTGAGATATTAGTTCAGTATTGCTATACTGATGACTATTGAGATGTTAGTTCAGTATTTTTATATTGATGATTGTTGAGATGTTATCTTAGTATTGTTATACTGATGACTGCTGAGATGATTGATTCAACATTGGTATGTTGATTGTTGAGATGATTAACTCAGTATTGTTATACTGATTGAGATGTATGTTTCAGTATTGTCATACTTATGATTGATTGAGATGTATGCTTAAGATAATGTCAGTATTGATTATACTGATGATTGATGAGATGTGTATAGTGTAGTTACACTGTTGATTGTTGAGATGATTGTTGAGATAGTTACAGTTGACTGCCGTTGAGATGGTTATAATTGATTGCTGAGATGCTTGACTGATGATTGATTGATGCTAAGATGTTTATTGTGATAGTTTCAGTATCTCTATACTGATGATGATGTTTATGATGTTCCAACATCTCTATCCTGGTAATGCAGATGATGATCTAGGACTACATATGATATGATTTTTAGCACTAATATGCTAATGATGTTGTTGATTGTTTCAGTATTTACATACTATTGATGGAAGTGATGATGTTTCAATATTTCCATACTGAAGAGACAGATGATGATGTTTCAGTATTCACATACTGAAGTTACAGATGATGGTGGTTCAGTATTCACATACTGAATATACAATTGGTGATACTTATGATGTAGATGATGATGTTCTCACTATTCACATATTGAAGATGAAGATGATGATGTTTCAATATTCACATACTAAATATGCAGATGATGATGGTTCAGTATTCACATACTGGAGATGTAGATGATGATGGTTCAGTATTCACATATTGAAGATGCAGATGATGATGTTTTAGTATTCACATGCTGAAAATAAAGATGATGACATTTTGGATGATGATGATACAGATGATGGTTCAGTTTTCACACATTGATGTTGACCAGTGGATGATTCATAAGATGATCTAGTATTCACAAACATACATTATAGAAGCTGGTTCAAAAGATGAAGCAACAAATGATAATCTAGAAGTTGATTCAACATTCATATGCTGATACTTCAAGAGATGTTCCAGAAGATGACAAGAAGACGGCTGAAAAAAGATGACTGTAGAAGAATATTCAACTGAGATCAATGATGAAGATGCATGATGTTGTACCAAAACTTCCTATGACATATAGAGTCTCACCAGTCAGTTGTACAGTTGTAATAGTACCAGTTTCTACTACAATTGAATACCTTCCTAGTTAAGAGGGAGTGTTAAAATAATATAACTTCAGAAGATATTCTAGTTGTATTGTATTCCTCCTATTGGAGATGAGTTTGGTCTTGTTAGCATCATTGAAGGATGCAATGTAAACCTATGAATGTAATTCAGGTCATTAGTACCCAAGTGTCAATATAATAAATTCTATTTATAATGTCTAGTTGGAAAGGTAAGCCTTGATAGCTAGTGAGGTCGGCCCCACCAAGTTAGAGGTCAAGTCAACAGAAGAATATAAATAGGGAGGCACTCCTCTTCATTTATACTCACTCACTCAAGCATTTTTGTAAGAGAGAGTATAACTAGTGCGCTAGAAAGGAGTAAGAATAAGTTGTCTAGGTTGTACACTGTTCTCGTTGAGATCTATACCGGGAAATTTTTCCAGGGTTTTCTCCCTTGTGGTTTCCCCAAGGAAAGAATTTGTGTTCTTGTGTTCTTATGTTTTATATCCATGTTGTTCTTTCAGTGATATTCTAGTAATTTTTTTTAAGATATCATCTAAGCAAATTGATAAAACTTAACACCTTTAAGGTGAAACAACAATTCCTACAGGCCATTGTTTTCCAAACTTAACCATAGAGTTGAAATATGATTCATATATTCTACTAGACTGAGTCTCAACCTTAGATCGCATATTTTAAACCTACCATAATTTCCCTTGGTAGTTCGACACGATCCCTTGTTAATTGCTTATTGAGTTCATATTTAGTCCTAGTCTTAATTGGAATAATGTGCTAGATTCCATTGGACCTCGATTTCATTGATATGAGGAGTTGGACACAAACTGAAATTGTTCCCAAAGACCTTTATTCTCAACTAACATTAATACTTAGATTCAAATAGCGAGAAAAATAACAATAAATGGATTATGCAATCTATCCATATACTCATTCAAGAGCCATTCAACCATATTCAAGATTCCAAAGGTTAATCTCAAAAACACATTCAACTTACATTTAATCATCCATATTCATCCAAACTAGGGCTTAATCAATATTAACAATAAATCCATAAATCTATTTACCAATATAAAGGGAATATTCAACTTACACAAATTAAAACACCCATCCAAAGGCATAAATGCATTGACATAGAAAGAACATAATGATGGAGGCATATGTTATCATGGAAATATCGCACACATGCAACATTTTTGCAATTCAAATGGTAAAGCATCATCAACATACAACATGCATCCAAATGAAGACATATTCCCAAGACCAAGAGAATAGCCCAAGTCCCAAAATGCCCCCAAAATAGTCAAAATATGCTACCACACGGCTAATAGTTTGTTCATACGTGTGACAACATGTACCACTAGTGTTACAACTGCATGAAAGCATAGATATCCCTTTGATACCCACACAAATGACAAAATAACGAGATCTCACCCACTAGTGGTACATTAATGGCTCATAAAATATCCATTTACTCCAAGAATTCAAATTTTGTCTCTTCACAAACTTGGTTTCCTTAAATGGTATCTCTTGTGTATTTTGGGACTAAATCATGGATCATTGGGTTCACATTGGGATCTTGTTATTTCTTAGCCACTTCTTGGACTTTAGAATAAATCCATGGGCATGATAATTGTAATAGAAAATTGAGACCAAGTTTATGTGACTATATTTGTGCTTGAGATCCCTTATGGCTCACCATTTCCCTCTTGTCTAGCATTCACCAAGCTCCCTTTCCTTCTTCCTCCAAGCAGAAAGTGTTCTCCTCATTTGTACTTCAAGCTACTTGACATCTAGTGGACTAAATAGACCTCCTATACAAGGATTGTTTCCTCCATTTGGATCTCACATCTCCAATTTCTTATATATGCTTGACCATTGGGAAACATAAGAAGTGGTTTGGCATCTATTGGTTGTTGAAGTTTGCATTTCTCACCCACTTTTTCATTTTGTTTAATTTTGTTCTTATTTCCTTTTTTTTTGTTTTATGTCAACTAACAACCATTTTCAGAATCACTTGGAGCACTCATTAAACACCCAAAGGGGAAGCTAATATCGAGGCGTTTTTGTAGCCTAAAAGGCCTTTCCCACAACCAATTGGGAATAAAGAACTCATGTGCAATATTTTCCACAAAAGTATTTATGGAGACTACACTATATTTTGGTTCATTTCTCTTTCAATATTTTTTTATTTGTGAAGTGGTCAATTTATGGTATTTTATTCTTTGCAGGTGAAGAGAACCATCTCTTTCATCCCAATAATTCACTCCCCAATCATCCGTTTCATCCATTTTATCATACACACAATTCATGGTGTCTCGATCGCACTAACAAGGTGGAAAATCCTTCGACAATAGCACGACCCGCACATATAATCAGACCCCCTCCCGCACGGTTTCTCTTCTTCATGAAAACATGACCCTTTTTCATTGTAACCGCACCACAATGTTTCATTGAGTCTTTCTGCTACACTACAGTGCGTTAATTTTTTTTTTATTTGTGTTGCTTCCGTTTATATAATTTTTATTTGTTTCAACAAACATTTTGCATCTCCATTGTTGTCACTAAAAAAATAGGACTAATTTAACTTGCAATAGTTACTTGTTTGTTTATTAATTGTCCCATCTAGACTAAGAATAGGAAGTAAATAAGTCATCCCTTGAAATCTACTTAGGTAACCACCCTTGAAATCTACTTAGGTAGCCACCCTTGAGGCTTTCAACGGGTCTCATTGGTGCCACTAGCATTCAAGAAATTTTCATATTTCCTTTATTATTTAAAAATCTTTAGTTTAAGTAGTGTAAAATCCATTTTTTGCACACATGCAAGAACCTAATGACTCTCCTCTCCCAAAGTATGCTCTACACCTCAAATTGAGTAGGATCTTAGCGAATTAGAAATGGGAGTGAAGTGTGAAAAACCTCCATTGCACACTTAGAATTTTGTTTCTTTTGTAAGCATCATTAGCATATTTTGATCTCAATTTACAATCTCCATTTTTTTTATCACTTGATTTAATTGCAATAATACAATTTTATTACATCATATGTCGTTTCTCATTTGCACACATTAAGGGACCTAAAGACAATTTCAATCCTAGTATTCTCTTCACCTCACATTCCATATGATCTTGGTGAATCACAAAGCAATGGAATTGTGAAATACCTCCCTTACACATCATAATTCAATCAAAACTCATTAAATCATACATTGTAAATGAAAACCAACTAAAAGCCTCCACAGGAGGACACAAAACAACATTTTATTTTGGTGGGATCGATTGGGCTAGGCATCCAAACAACACCCACCAATATAGTTTCATTGGGATTTTGAAGCATAGAATTGTTGTCTTTTATGGTGCTATAATATCCTACTATAAGAAAGTGTTAAAATAAATCTCAGATTATATCATTCCATGACCAACAAGGTGAAAATCGAGGTATAGCTACACTTCTCTTCTTGCTAGAAAAAATGCACCTCTTGCAGACAAGAGTTGTTCCTCTAGTATGAATGGTTCAGATCTAGAAGAAATGATTCACAATAGAATTGGAATACTTTCCCTAGAATGGGTGGACATCTGGAATGAGTCTCTTATATGGAATAGTGTAGCTATTTCCTGTAATGATAGCTCTTCACGGATGTACCTGCATGATCACATGAAACTAGAAAATGAGATCAAAAAGCACCAAAATATGCTCCACTATTCTATGTTAGTGACTAAAGAATATAACAATAAAATAAATGATTATAAAAAAACAATACTTTATGGGAAAGGAAACAATTTTGCATTAAAGAATGAAGAAGAAGTTTACAACCTTTTCCTTAGTGCCGATATGCTCCTTCACATGCCAATATATTGTCCCCAAAATCTCCAATTTGCTCCTCCTATGCTGACCCTACTGATTTAGGCCAGAATGTCAATGCAACAACAAAACTTTGCTCCCTCTCAACCATGGATATGAGCATGCTTTTATAGGCCTTGGAATGATAGGGATGGTTTGGTAAATGGTGGGTGAGGTGGATATGAGATCTCAAAAGAATGGATCTCGAGTCTAGGTGGTCCTCAGGTGTAGGGATAAGGGTGCCACGAAGCCTTCCTTCGAGAAGCTTCATGGAAACCTTTCTTTTTTTCACTTTTTTACCAAGGGCACCTCTTCTTCCTCACTATGACAGAGCAGTGATAGGGTAGAACCACTCCTTGAACAAGAGGTAAAGGTGGTGGCACTGCCTACTGTCAAGAGATTAAAGGAGTTGTTGAAGAAGGTAACACTCCTTGACTTAAAGGTAGGAGCGGTGCTGAATTTTCATATGCAGGATTGATGTCTGGGCCAGTATTTGCACTTCACAACTTGGGATTCATCGAAAAAATTGATGTTTGGGACCTCATCACATTATGATGACGAGATTTATGTGTAACGGAATGCCCCCTAAAGCATGAGGCTGGAGGGATACGATAGGAGAGAGATTTGAAAGAGCAAGTTATCACTTCGAGGCAAGAATCAGCTTGATCGGAGATCATCATCAACCAGGAATCTTCAATACATCAATACTTTTGACTCATGAGAAAATGTGTCCTCATCATGGCTGCATACCAATACAAGGCAGATCGATGGGATAGATTAACAAACATGGCTACTATAATACAACATAGATCCATATGATAGAGGACTCAAACTTGGGACATAGCTACTAGAAATACATTGTAGATCTATGTAAAATGAACACAAATTTGAGCACAACCACGACCATACAAATGTGAATCCATGCTGGGACTTCATACAATATACTCCATCGCAACCTGGGGATAAAGCTATGAGTGATTTTCAACAGATACCTAGGGTATTTGTCTCGTTCTTCCACAAAGTAAGATTCTATCCATGTGATTACAATGATTTGAAGTCGAACGTGGTAGAAACCACTTGATTACCAGTCAATGATGTGAACTGTTAACAAGTGCGAGGGAGATCACCATTAATGTCAATGATTCCCAAGGTACCCTAGTACAATATACTGAGTGTGAATAGATTATTTGATGTCAAAAACTCAGTTGAATATATCGATCAAAGGTCAATGATGTGAACCTATGTCGAGAGTAAGAGAATCTGTCATTAAGGGATACATATCTCACTGGGTACTAAATTTGTTTCTAAGCTAATTCCTGGATGATGAGCTGATGTCGACAGGAATAGTCTCATTGAATGAGGGCCATTGTGAATCCCACATCCATGACATGAAACTCTGAACAAAGTTCTGGAATGTTGCAGATAATGTAACCATAGAACTAACTCAAAAGGTACTGACACAAAGGCTATTTTGACTGCAAAGGTAAACTTTCAACTTCCCTTCGAACATCGGGCGACACGACAATAGACTTGGCAGCATTGACTCGATGAGGCGGAACATAATGTGACATTGGAAAATTCATTCTGTGAAAGACTCAAAAGAGTGACATGACTCATGAAAGTGGATCAACTTAGAGACAAGCTGAATACCTAATTGACTGAATGAAATACAAACATGTTCCATGTTCAAAGATGATGACAAAGTGCCATTTTATTTGCAAAATGAATTGATTCCCTTCCCTTAGTTTCCCCATCATGTTTGATGAGTGCCTCTTTTAATTTTTACGAGTTCAAAGAGGGTAACAAACACTCATTGTAGCTTTCCAGAGGACAAGCCCATTCTCATATATTTTACGAACCTAAGAAAGGAGGGGTTCATTCCCAAATGGGGGTCTCTCAGTGTTTAGTTTAACGAGTCTAATGAAAGTTAAATCGGTATCGTTCATGTTTAGAGAGTCTGAACAAAGACGGAAGAAGACTCTGAAGGGTCCTTTTTCGTAAATAGTCAATCTAAACCGAAAAATAGATAAACTACTATCAGAAAGACGACTCTTCAAGTACTTTTACGAGCGTGAAGAAGACAAGTGCGCTCGACAATCTTTTAACATTTAGGGAGTCTGAAAAGAGTTCAAAGAAGACTCCAATAGGTTTATTTTGCACGGTGAACATGTTTTATGAGCCTGAAAAGAATCAGAAAAAGACTCGAAACTTTGATACTAGGTTTTGGGAGAGTGATCAAAGTTTCGAAATGAATGCTCAAGGACCTTTTCCATTTTTCAGAAGTACAAAAAATTCAAAAAATGAACTTCTCCATAGACAATATTGTTTATTTTCATCCCTATAAAACTTTTAAAAAGGCTATTAGTCTCCCAAAATATTTAAATGACTTTTATAAACTATGTAAAAGGGCATTTTTGATTAAAATGATTTAAAAACATTAAAATAATATAAAAAAACCCTAAAAATATGTTATAAAAGCTAACTAAATAGTAAAAAACCAATCTATTTCCCATTTACCAAAACTTGGAGAGCATCTTTGAAGGATTGGAGTGCAGATTTCAGTCGAAGATTGTGGAGCCATCACCAGTCCATTTCCCACATCGTCAGATCCATGTAAGTGCTAGAAACCTCCTCTTCCTTTCTATGGTTTCCATTTTTTTATTTTTGTTGAGTTTTGGAGCCTTAAGAGAAACCCTAAAAAACACACGACGAGTATCGCTTCTGGCCTTCACGAGAAGTGGTGCCTGATAAGAACCGTGATTTTTTAGTTTTGCTCAAGCAGTGGCACCACGCTTTCCTAAAGGGATAGGCATGGTTCCGTCGTGAGGTCCAAAAAACACATGCCCTATTCAAATTAAAAGTTTTCAAGCATTTTTAATGGTGGAATATGCTTCTAAATGGCTCATTAATTGTTTTTGATAGGTCATTTGGTAAAAAATGGTGACTAGGAAGGAAAGACAACATGATGATGATGATGCCCGTGCCACAAGAGATGCGGGTTGTATAGCCTCCTTGAGAGGCTTTGGCCTCTTAAAGTTCTTCTGCGCTCCCAACATGATTTCACATGCATGTTTACCGGAGTACATCCTATGGATGTGGAATCCAGAACAACAACATTTTGAGGTGGGACCCCATATTATGACTGTGGAGGTGGATCATATCTATTTCCCGACAGGGATGTCTAGGGGTGATTCCATGAAGGTGGGTAACACTTTTTGGCCAAATTTGGCGATGAAAACCTGATTTGTTACTCATGTGCTACATAAAAGTCATCAAAATGCATATATGCCATGTGAATTTCGACTTGCAATAAAAAAAATTGTGGAATATTATGTTGGCTTCCCAATGATATTTAAAAAAAAAAATTTCGATGTCATTTAATCTGTGAAATTTTGCATTTAATGAACTGTGTGACCTTAAAAATTTGAAGAAGTTAATAAGTGGCTTGTGTCCATCCCCAATAATTCAATCTTACATTAATAATTTAAGAAAAATATATACGAGCATGATCTACAGAAAATGCACTGTGGTCTGCATATTTGTTTGTTAATTTATTTCACAATATACAATTATTTATTATTTTTTGAAAGTGACCACATCTGATTTCAACATCATTTTATACACGTGTGTCCATCCCAGCTTTTTTTTCACTATTTTAAAAAATTGAAAAACCAAAAATACCCTTTTGAAATCGACGCGTCGATGTGTGGGCTGTATATTTTTTTGAAATTTTTGGATGTGTATTTTTAACCCTGCGGATTTTTCTTTGACCTGATTCAAAGTTGTTGTCAATTTTTCTAAGTGTAAGTTTTAGAACTAATTAAAAAAAAACCCATATGAATGCCAAAATGCATGCATGATACCTCAATGCATAGAAGATTCAATGATGAATCTATCGGTATGAACTCTGCTTAGTTGTGTGCCATGAATGGCAGTGTTTACACCCCTAGATAACAGAGAGAAACATTGATTTTCCTGTAAGAGGGCTAAATCCTTGTTTTTCAGGCCCTCGATCGAGAAAATTATAGAAATCTCGATTGAGGTAATACCTAGATCGAGGTCTAGTTTTTGTTAAAAAAATCATACAAAAGTGGTCGGGAATGAAGTTAAGCATTGATGGCATTAATGTAATTTCAACTACCTCCCTAACACCATTTCCCACCCGAATTCCTAAATAAATTCTATATAAACATAAAAACATAAACATCTTACTAATTTTATCATTCACAATTGGCTAACCTATTTGAAACAATGCTTGTGTTCTAATGCAAATTTTGCATTGTGTATTGTGTTTACATATTGTTGTAGGTGTGAATTTGGATTGTTGATCTTGATCACAATGGGAAGAAAAAAGCATCGAAGTAAAATATCTACTAGGAATCAAATCAACACCGAAGAAATAAGAGAGAAAGATGGAGAAAGAAAGAGGAAAAGGGAGCAAACTTGAGAGGAGAAGAATTTGCAAATCAACCTATGATGAGAGAATCAAATGCCATTTCTAACAATATTGGTATAATTTAAAAGTTATGCAATTTCATATTCATTACTATAATTTATTTTTCCTAGTGATATAGTTCATATAATTTCATTCATATTTTCATATAATTTCATATTGCATAATATATCTAATTTCATAGTGTTCTAGTTCATAATTTATATATGTATGTGTGTTAAATTGTTTAGAATGTAAATATAATTTTGTAATTGTAATTTTGTAAATAATTCATAAGCTTATATAAATTGTATGTGCATGTTTGAATTCATATATACGTATTGATAATTTTATGTAAATTGTATAATTTCAGATTCATATAATTTTATAAATTGCATATTCATATATTTAATTTCACAGTCAACTCTAGTTCATAATTTATATATATATATGTACATGTTAAATCAAGTTTAGAATTAATTATAATTTTGTAATTAATTCATAAAGTTGTATGCACATTGTATGTGCATGTATGAATATATATGTATTTATAATTATATGTAAATTGTATAATTTAGTATTTACATATTCATATAATTTTATGATTTCATATTGCATAATATAGACTCACATATATATAATTTTTATGTAAAAAATTACAAAGATTGTTCTCAATGGGAGTTGATTGCACTAGTCATCATAGGTTGACTTGCATCTTCACTCCTCTTAACATTGCACTTATTTTATTCATCTTTTCTATAGCCTTATCTCTCTTTTCATCGATTTTAATATTCAATTTTAATTTCATATTCATGTATATGAGCATTTTCATAGTGTTCAAATTACAGTTTTACATTACACTATGATAATGATGATAATTACATTACGATTACGATTACAAGATCACATTACAATTACAATTACATTACAATTTTACAATTACAATACATTACAATCATTACATCATTACATTACATTACAATTTTACAATTACATTACAATTTTAATATTGATTTAATTTCATATTCATGTATATGAACATTTTCATAGTGTTCAAATTACAATTTTGCATGTTACATTAAATAATAAGGATGATCTCTAATTACATTAAAGAATTACAATTACAATCACATTACATTTACAATTACATTACAATTTTACAAAATTTACAATTACAATTACATTACAATTTTACAATTACATTACAATTTTACAATTACAATTACAATTACAATTACAATTACATTACATGTACAATTTTAATTTCATATTCATCTATATGAACATTTTCATAGTGTTCAAATTACAATTTTACATTACATTATGATAATGATGATAATTACATTACAATTACAATTACAATTACAATTACAATTAAATTACAATTTTACAATTACAATTACAATTACAATTACATTACATTGCAATCTTGTACAAATGACTAGGAATCATACTTAATAACCTAATTTACTAAATAACATCTAGATTGGGACATAACTCTCATTCGCAACAACTGTGGGAAGTACTTGGGATTTTCCCTAAAACTCATTATGAGGAGTACCACAGGAACCCCGAAGTAGCTGGCCAATGAGAGGACTTGCCAAGCGAAAATGACAACGACCCCTACTAGATTGAATAGATTCCCACATGTGAGGAAAACCAAAGAGCTGTCATTTGTGGCCAAGTGGTTAGCAGTTTTACCTGCGCTGTGAAGTGAGGGGTATTGACCCAATACTCAAGCCTGAGACAGCCTTGGTGGCCAAGTGACTACCTTTTAACCATTAGGAAGTCGATTTAAACCGGGGTCCATATTCATCTCCAGTTACTACTATAGCCACCATTGTTTGCATTTATTTGTTAATTGTTAACAAACAATGGCAATATGATAAACTTAAAATAAAATGTTATTCAAGCTTGTATAATTTATGTTATAATTTTTTAACTAACAATGGAAATATGATAAGTAAAATAAAATGTTATTCTTGAGCTGGAATTTATTTGTATTTATTCTTGAGCTTGTAAATTTATTTTTGAGTTTGTATTTGTTTATTGCTAGATCCTGGCCAGCCATCACACGATCATGCACCCTCTGATTTCTCAAGAGTAATTGGGAGCTTCAATGAAGTTGGAATGGCTGCTAATTGTTTAAGAGGGTTGGATGATGCCACTCAAGAAGAGTTCGGGAACCCAACCCCTGATCGAACAATCAGAGAGCATGTTAGTAACATAATCAAGTTGTACTTTGAACAATAATCAATGATTACACAAGCTCAAATCCTACATGGATTGATAAAACACAAAAAATTGAAACGTGCCACAAAGTTGTTGGGTTTTAAGGATGTTAAAAATAAAAATGCATGTGAGAATGTAATAAAAAATGTAACAACTGCACTATCTGCATTTGGAAAGTCAAGAAAATTTGATATCATTTTTGCTCGTAGGGCAATTACAACTGCTATTGTGGCATGAAGCACCTCAAGAAATTGAATGGTCACAACAATGTCAAAGCTGCTCCACATTTCAAGAAAAACACTACACAAATACACTAAATTCAGGGTAAAGATAGATGAAAATGCTGAAGCTTCTTGTTGGGATCTTATATGCAGAGAAGCATATAAAGACAGGATGGAAGAGGGAATCAAAGAGAAGGTGATAGAGTATTGGGACAACCATTCCCGTTCTATACCAGATCGAAAACATGTCATGGGAAAACGTTCTGGTAGAGACATTTATAAGGAGCATTGCAAGCATGTTATGGAGATGACAAGAGTTGCTTTGTTCGAGGAATTCAAACAATCAAATCCCAGTGTCCATATCTCATTTACCATCTTTAGTAATTTGAAACCATGGTATATTAGGTCAAATACGATTCAAGACACTTGTTGTTATCGATACCATGTTGAATTCCAATTATACTACGACACATTTGTGGATTTAAAAAAAAACATTGGGATGGTGAACCAGCTTCTCACATAGTGTGGGATTTTATTTGTATGATACTATGTAATAGGAATCCTAAAAATGTGTTTTTCAATAAAAGGTGTGTAGGTGGGAGAATATGCCATGAATGTGGTGATTTGGCATTGTTCCATGGGAAGTTTCCTATCGATCCAACACACCCTGGATTGTCAAATATCACAGTTAAGTGGAAGAGATATATGTCTCCATGAATCCATCATCTTCTTCACATGTTCCATCTAAGAGGATTGAGTTGCTCGAAGATGATATTCCTATTTCAGACTTCATGGACAAGTTTCAAAGTCATATTTACAAATACATTAAACACTCCCATAGGTCTAGGTGGCAAGCTTTAGAATTTAAGCATTCTCATGAGGTTTTTGAGCCAGGCAGCCAATCCTATCGGTGGTATACTTTGCTGAGAATTACACATTTGCTCCTCAGAGAGAGATACAAAGTGAGTATTATCACTCTGACTAGGTTTCCATCTTTGTACATGTATTGTATAGATATGCTCAGGCGAGCCTTAATGGTAGGGATAGCACTCCTCAGTCATGCGATGTGATCAAGGAATACCATTTTTATGTCAGTGATAATTGTGAGCATGACGCATTGTTTGTTCAACACTGCTTTGGGTTGATTTATGATTCATTCAAAAATAATGGGGTTTCATTTATAGAACAATGGATTTGTTCCAATGGGTGTATAAGGTAGTTCAAATCGGCATGCTCATTTTATTGGTTGAGTCGCCTTCACAAAGAGATGAGAATTTGACACACCTAGAGCTTTTTTGAAATAGGGAAGGGAAAGGGTGAACATGATGGAGCAGGTGCATGCGTGAAAAGAGCACTTCGGAGGTACCAAATGAGTCATAGTGCATCTCGACTCAAGTGCTCAACAGAAGTAGTTGATTGGTGCACACAA
>LPNX011004592.1:639529-771171 GCA_001517045.1 Pseudotsuga menziesii | reverse complement strand
GAGAAACTGAATCCCCCACTTGGGCCTCCACCACCTCAATCCTCCATCACTTCGATAGCAAGCTTACTAGTGAAAGGCAAGCTTGGGAAGAACACCACAGTGCTCCAAGGGACAAAGGGATGCAGACTCAATCATAAATCTTGGCAACAATGGACTATAGTTTTGTTACTCTCAAAGTTCTCTTATGCTTTCAATGTACCAATGGGTTCCTTATATAGTTCTTCTAAGGGATACTGAAGGGTCGAATCCGTGCGATCTCAAGGCATATGGAAGGCCAGGAGTCATATGAGTCAGATCCAAGTCAAGGAACAGTCCAAAAGGATTTGGATTTATGTACACATCCCGATGTATGCGACTATAGGGGAAATATCCGCGTATGTACGCGGATATCGAGGGAAAATCCACGTATATCAATATTCTAATGTTTTTAGGGATGATCAAGGTAACATCAAAAGATATAAAGTGGTCCAAAGGGGCTAATGAGTCTGCAGCGGGACAAGGGAAGGCCATACAATGTGTGATTCACCTAGTGTGGTGAATCCACTATAACAACATGTGTCGATAGGTTTTGCCTCTGCCCATTTGGTCACATATTCGATTGCAGTTATGATATACCTTGCACCTGTCCTTTTTGCTGGTATAGGAAATGGTCCTATGAAATCTATGGCCCAAATTTCAAATGTCAAACTTGAGTTTACTGATATCAAAGGAATTTTTGTGCTAGGAAAGGGTCAGCCTAGTCGTTGACATTTGTCACATTGACTTACAAAATTTTTGCAATCTTTGTAAAGTGTCCGCCACCATAACCTTGATTGTTGGATTTTATTTGCAGTTGTGTTTGCTTGGAAATTTCCTCCTGTAGGTCCATAATGTGCTTCATGCATAATGTCGTCTCTTTCATGTTCTGGTACACACCTTCTGAGGATGTCATCTAATCCCATTTTGTAAAGAAATCCATTTATAAGACTGTATGGTGCAGCCTTCATAGCTAGGATTTGTTTCTTCTTTGCACTCATTCCTTCTGGTGCTTGTCCATATTCTAAGAATTGAGCTATTTCCTCTAACTCTGCTGGGACTGCTTCTATCCAAAATAAATGTGCATCTGGTAAGTCATCTTCGACTTCTGTCCATTCCTCTCCTATGTCGATTCGGGATAAATGGTCGAGACCGACAATTAACTTACCTGGTCTGAAAACAACTTTGAATTCGAATTCTTGAAATAGAAGTAGCCATCGACAAATACTTCTGTGGTGTAGAGGTTTATTGACAAGGTACTTAAGTGCCTGATGGTCAGTATAGAATATAAATGGGTTAGCTAGAAGATAATGTCGATATTTTTGTAGTGCAAAGACCATTCCTAATGCTTCTCTTTTTGTTGTCGAATAATTTCTTTCAGCCTTATTTAATTTTCTACTACTGTAAAGTATAGGATAATCCATTCCATCATCTCCTGGTTGAGTTAGGATTGCTCCTATTGCTAGACCTGATGCATGAATATGAACATGGAATTTGATCGACCAGTTTGGAAACCTTAGGATTGGTGCTTCGACTAGTTTTCTTTTTAGTTTTTCAAATGATATATGGCACTCTTCTGTCCATTTGAACTCTTTATCTTCCATTAATAGTTCTTCTAGTGCATAGGTCATATCTGAATAATATCTTATGAATTTTATATAATATCCTGTATGGCCTAGTAGCACTTTGACTTGTTTTGAGGTCACTGGTGGTTTTAAGTCGAGGATAATTTTGATTTTTGCAAAGTCGACCTTAATACCTTCCTTACAGACAATGTGTCCTATCAATATCCCTATGGGGGTGACAAATATACACTTCTTGATATTTAGGGCTAACTAGATTTGTCGACATCTTTCCAACATAAGTCTTAGCCACATGTAATGATCTTTTAACATGGAGTATATTGTCCAATCATCAAAGTATACTGCCATGGTTTTGTAAATATACTCTTGGAATGTCTTGACCATAATTCTAGAGAATACTGCAGGTGCATTCTTTAATCCAAAAGGCATAACCTTGTAAGCAAATGAGCCGAATTCACATACAAATGTTGTCTTTCTCTGATTTTCTTTAGCTATTGGTACTTGGTTATAACCTGAGAATCCATCTGTAAATGAGTAGCATTCATGTCCCGCCACCTCATTTAAGATTTCATCTGCATAAGGAGTTGAAAATGGGTCTGTCAGTGTCACTTTATTTAGCTATCTGAAGTCGACACAAATTCTTAGTTTGGTTGGATCATGTTTCTTAGGTTGGAATACCATTGGACTTGCCCATTCTGATTGGTCAATAAGGTAGATGATGCCTACTGCAAGCATGTTATCAATTTCCTTTTTGACTATCTCTTTGTATTTGTGAGCTAGATTATATGGCATTTTATTCATAGGTCGAACATTAGGTTTAGTGTCGATTTTCATTTCACCCATTTCATGGATGAATCCTTTGAGCTCTTTATAGTCTCTGGAAAATACATCCTGGAACTCCTTTAGTAAGTTCACTATCTCTGTTGTCTGCTCTTCACTCCAGTAGTCTCCAATCTTTGCCATTTTTGGTTGATCATCATTTGAGATGTCGAATTCTTTAGTTTTGAATTTATCATCTAGCCATTCTGGTGCTTTGGCTTCATTGATTGGTCTACTTACTTATTTAAATTGGGAGAATGTGGTAGGGAAGTCGATGGCAGTCATTCGGTCGGCTTCCTCCTTGTCGGTTGTTTCAAATTTAAACATTGTACGAATAGGTTTGGTTGTTTTGACATGGTTTGATTTCCGTCTAAAGCTTTTTCCTTCTGTATTTTCATTTTCTAACTGTAGTCATGTTGACTGTGGTATTGTCCTGGTTTGTACATTGTTACATTTCATTGTCTGTCGGTTGTCTTTTAGGAGTTTATTTTCTGTCGGTTGTATAAATTCGTTAATCTTCTTTGCTTTTTCGAACAAATTTTCATTTTGTGGTATAAAGTTGAAATCTTTAATGAGATTTTCTCTAAGTTCATGCCATAAGAATGTTTTACCTCTAGCTTCTTCCATTTTATACCATTTGTTTGGCAAGTCGGAGAGAGTTGATGGAAACAGGTGTGGCCATGCTCATTCATCCTTGTACCCAAGTCTTCTCCATTCCTTTTGACATGTCTTAATATGATCTTATGGATTTTGTCCTTGAATGAATATAGGTATCTGAGCCTGTTTGGTTAACTTCTTTCCTCCAAAGCTTTCTACAAAGTAAGTTGAAGCTGTTGTCTAGGTGTGCAGTCTTGTCTGATGGGCATCCCACCATCTAGCAGCTTGTCCTATAAAAGTTTCTACTAAACTTTGTAGTCAACCATGTTCACCAATATTTTTGGAAAATTTATCTACATGCATGACTGGTGATTCTCTTTCCTTGTATCTTAGTATTTGTGTACTATTTACATTTGTAGGGTTTAAAGTAGGGTATTCCCTAATTTTCTTCTCAAAGATTTTTGGGACAATGGACACTATGAAGCACTGTTGGGTGGGCTTTTTCTGTACTTTTTGGATAGTCCAACACCTTATTGCTTGTGTTTTGTAGTTCTCAACTTCCCAATCATATAATTCTACGTCTAAATTATAACTGAATGAGTCTTGATTACCTAAGTATAGTTCACCATATGTGTTAGGTTCTGTGTAATCTTCATTATTTTGTATCTGATAAAGTTGTCGGATATCAACTTCTTCGTCGATAGGTTCTACCCAAGGTTCTCCTTTGGATGGATGAATAGGTACAATGACCTTTTGTTCATTTCCTTTTAATTTGATTCTCTCTTTGTCTAGGGATATCGATGCTTTCATATTTCTACCCCAAGGTCGACCGACTAACGCTGGGAAGGAACTAGATCCTTCCTTAGGGTCAATGATTTCAAAGTCAACGTTGGTCGAGATTCCTTTTATAGTTGTATTAACATTTTTCCAGACTCCAATAGGTTCAATTAGGCCCTGGTCGGCTAGTTTTAGGTATATACTTAACTCATGTAGTCGTGGTCTGCCCAGTTGTTCCCAAGTGTCATGAGTCATGATATTTACTTGTGATCTGAAGTTGATTACAACTTGTCGGACATGGTATCCTTCAATTTCCAGGTCGACAAGTGGGTCGGCATCACTTTTATCTTTTTGATTTAAACTATAGATATTCTTTGTTTGTTTTTCGATGTTGTTGTGTTTTATTTCATATAGAAAATCGATGAACTGAGACACTGAGTTATCTTTTTGTATGAGTTGTATTAACTTTTTTATTGTGTTATGTCGATTGTCATTAGCCTCTTATTGTCAAGCAATTTCTTTGAATACATTTGTTTCCTCTTTATATGTTTGTTTTTCTTTAAGTGGACCAGGGTAGAAATTTTTCTCTTTTATTTTGCTGATTCTTGGGTTATCACTTCCTATTTTTGTCCCTTGTCAGGTTACAATATGCAAATTCTTTCTATTTAGTACATCATTTTTTTGCACACACGACAAGACGTTAACATTCTTCTTTTTATTTATTTTATCCAACATGGTAGGGCAATCCTCTAGTGAGTGATCCCGTACTCCATAATGACTACAAAATTTGAGATCAGTTCTATCTTTATATGGACAGTCTGCATATTGATGTCCATCCTTATAACATGTAAAGCATTGGATGGGTCGACGTGGTTAGTTGTCTTGATTTCCAGAGAATCGACCTTGACCTCCGTAGCCTCCACGTCGATTGTCATACCGACACTCGTATCTTTGACCGTCGTATATTTGATTGTTCTGATCGTTTGGTAAGTTTTTTTGCTCATTATTTTGTGCAATTGTAGTGGTCTGGTAGACTGCATGATAATTCTGTTGGTTCTTTAGGTTCAGATGGTAGTCGGCTGTGTTATGATTCTTTGTTTCGTAGATTTCACACCAAGATTCCTTACTGTTCTTCATGTTGAATGGGAAATCTTTTGTCGAGTGGTCTCCATGCTCTTGGCAAATGTCACAAAAACAATTTGTCTGTATGAATCGAACGTGTTGTCAGCTAGTTTCCTGTCGATAGTTGTCTTTTGAGTGTCTGGCCGTTGAGCACTTCGTGCACTAGATATCCTGACTTTTGAGGTTTAATTCTTTTAGAGACTTCTTCATGATCTCAAGATGTTCTTCTAGTCTGTGATCAGTGGAGTATGCTGATATGTCCTCATCCATTTCCATTTGGAGATATTTTGTAAGCACATCTTCATAATACTTGAATGTCTCTAGACTTATGTGTCAGTGGATTTTCTGAGATAAGCCTACAAGAAACCACTGGATTAATAATTGTTCATCAACAACATAGTCCAGTTGGCTAAGACGGTCTTTCCAACATTTATCATAATCGCAGACAGTTTCTCCTGGCTTCTGCGATGTTGTTTTTAGTTTCTTTGCAGCCAGATGTTTTGCATTTGGAGTTTTGAAAAATGATAGAAATTGCGCTTTAATCTCAACTTTGGTTGCTCGGGGTTGTATTTTAAAAAAGGTCATGTACTAAGTTAATGCCCTTTTTCTCAAGGCACCAACGAACTGTGCCATCTGTCTGTCTTCATCCATAACTTGGTTAGCCTCCCAAGTCGACTCATAGACGAACCAATGTCATCTGGGGTCCTCATCACCCTCATATAGAGGAATGTGTGCTGACCCATGACCCATGTCGGAATCACTATCACTGCTTTCAAGAGGTGGCGGTGGTGGAGGTGGGGGTGGAGGTGGCGGGGTTATTTGTTTATTCCTCTCTGTGAAATTATTGTAGACATAACTCTCATTCTCGTCGGTTGTTTTTGTCATTTCGTCTTTGACTAGCAGTTGGTTGGTTTTGACCTCTTCTGTCGATTTCCAACTGGAATTATCTGTCCGCATTTCTAAATTTTTTGTGTCCTCCAAAGCTATATTTGGCATGGGGGGGGCTCCTTCATGTGTCAGTAAAAGTAAGTGGATACTTCGGTTGGAGGGTACCGCTTGAAAGGTAACCCAATTTCCTTCTTCTGGTTGATGAATAATAAGATGTATACCAGTGTATGTCTCATCGTCTAGTTGACTCCATATACCAAAGTCACCAGCTCCTAGTCGGAGGTCCTATTCGACAATGGCTTGTATCTAGGTACGCGGATTCAATGGAGATAGAGTTGTTCCTTCTTGGGGAGCTTCTAATTGGAGAGATTCTTGCTGCTCTATCCACAATTCTGCTTCCATAGGGGACGCCTCTTTTTCCACACCTTCTTCTTGTCGGTCATGACCCGACTCTGGCGGATTTCTTTCTTGGTCGGTCTCCCTAGTACTTATTCCTCTATGCAGCACTAAGGCTCTTTCTCTTCTTTCTTCCCTTCTTTGTTGTCTCTCCTCCCTCTCTATTTTTTGGAGGTCCGACATACCTTTGTGTGACACTGTCTTCTTGATTTCCTTTTAGTTGAATTCTCATTACTGGTGATTGGTATCTACTTTTAGTCGACTAGAATCCACTCCACTTTATCCTGACATATGACCCGCTACCCCCCCATAGCCTACCCGACGCTTTAGAAAGCCCAGATAGTTTGGTCTACTTGCTTAGGAAGTATTCCCACTCCCTTTCTGCAATGAATGTTTTCGCGAAGTGATGGACGAGGTTCGACAATATGACCTACTTCCTTCTCGATTAGGAATTTAAACAGCAAGGTCAGTAAGGAACACAAGAATTTCTCGATGAGGTCTATGTAGAATTTATTCTTGATGGTTTCCACCGAAGTCCTTTCTTCTACTGCTTATTCCTCGTAGAATTCATCGGTGATTTTTTTGAACCACTCCAACAAGTTTATTCTTCCCCCATGAATCAGTTTTTCTAGAAACTGTTGATCTTTATTCCCTTCTGTCTTTTTCATCCAGGAGTTTCTTCAGAAGTTGGGGCACTGATTCTACAAACTTCTCATGTGTCTCTGTAAAGAATCTTGCTTTTTCTTGTGCGGTCATTAATCTGTTTCTTTGTGCGTAATTCTGCAAATAATTTGCAACTTTACATTCCCACCAGTCCTTAATCTCCTGTTCTAATATCATCTTTTTGCATACATTTCAGACATGTACTACCGACAACGAAACCAATGTTGTAATCTCACAGGTCACCTAAGGTTACCAATAATACATACCAAAAAATACATACATAATAGAGACAAGAGATAAGAACAAGTAGAGGAAATAATAGATTATATTAACATGAGTGGGTCCATACAATACAGAGAACTGAACCAAGTCCTCATTTGGATCAACAGCCTAATATATATGATTTACAAATAGTTACAAAATAACTACCTGTCGGATTAGTGAACTGACACGACTTTAGGTGGCCGACCTAATCTCTAGTTTAGTCGGTTGACCGACTTAGTCGGCTGATCGACTAAGTTGACTATCATTCAAGTCGGCATAATGACTTGCTCCTCTAATAGAGCCCTTCCTTTTGGCTTGAACTTTACTTTTATTTCTCATTTGAATACTAAGGCCATCAAAAGGCTGCAAGGAAGAGAATGATTCTTTGGATGCAACCATATTATTGGAAGCTCCATAATCAATGAGGAAGGAATGTGTTGTGGAGAAACTAGCCTTCAATGCATGGCATGTCTCTTCATATTCTTTAGTTTATTCCTTTTGGTTAGCCTTCCTTGCACTAGCAGGTACAGTAATGTTATGCTTCTTCATAAGAAGAGCCATCTCATCTATTGTTCTTCTCATACAGGTTCTTTCTGGATGAGATCCCCTTCCGCAGTAAGAACAGAGTGTCTTTCCTTTGCCATTATTCTTGCTTCTCGAACCTGAAGGCCCTTTTGACTACTCTTTCTCTATAGACTCATCCTTTTGCTTCCCTTTTTCATTCACTACCTTAGGTCCTCCTGCAAAAAGTGCTTGATCTCTAGAAGATTGAATGATCCCCATTTGGATCAATTTGTCATGCTCCTGAGTAAGAGATTCAATGAAAGCGTCAAGAGTAGGCATCTTCTAGTTTGGAGTAGAGGGCTTCACAAAATGAAATGTTGATACAAATACTGAATAGTTTGCATCAATCTTGGAGAGAATGGCAAGGATGATTTTATCATCCTCCTTCTCTACCTTGCACAATTTCAATTGGAACAATAGATTCTTGAATTTTGTGAAGAAGTCATTGAGTGTTTTGAAATTGGCTGGATGGAGAGAGATCAGCTCATTATCCAACTGATAGACCCTTAGATCATCCTTCTTGTCAAATATGGATGCAAGATTATCCCAAACCTCCTTGGGATTATTCAATCCATTGATATGGAAGAGAATATCTTGAGAGATTGAGAAGCACAAGCATCCATAGGCTTCATCAATCTTGTTCCAATACTTTTCTTTGTCAACATAAGGAATTGGCTCTTCCTCTACTTCCATTGTGAGTTTGAAGAGTCTTTTGGAGCATAGCTGCATCTCCATGTCCTCCTTCCACTGGTGATGGTTGAAAGGACTAAGGAGCTCCATTGGACAGTCCATCTAGAATGCAGTAGAGAAGACTGAGCTGCTATAGCGAATGCTGTGAAGGAGACTGAGCTACTTGTAGCGAATGTAGTGAAGAGGAATGATAAACCTCTAAATCACAAAATCAAAGAGACAAAATAAGGTCAGTAGTCTGCACTTTTGGAATTTCCTTCACACCCAGCATAGTTGATCAAGCAAGATTTATCAACAATTCCTTAACTTGGGATATTAAGTGGTAAATTCTCTTCTTCTCGTGCAGTACTGGAAGGAGCAATTTTGCTAAAAAAATGATCCAAGTATGGATATAAAGTAGGAGAAGTGCCTTGTCCTACCAATGCTCTGATACCATATTAAATTGACCACATATATCTATGGATCAACACACAACTCACAAGAATATATTACACAATTTACTTAGTAATTGAAGAATGAAACAACAAAAATGGCTTGCAACTGTGAATGCTTACATTAATCAAAAGTGATTAGATAATAATTACAATGAATTACAATGGCTAAATAGCCACAAGCAATTTGAATTCATGTGAGGAAATTTAAAATGATTAGACTCTACTTGATTGAATGGTTAACTGACCTTGTCTAAATCATTATCGGAGGACTGAATGGTTAACTGACCTTGTCTAAATCATTATCCAAGTTCATTGGAGTTCTAAATCACAACTCAAGTGTCTAATTCATTGTTAACTAAGCTTAACTGACTGTGGTAGGTGAGGAATGTGCCTCTCCTATAGGAATCCATGCAAACCTAGCACTAACTGAATGTAGAGGACTAGAACTAAATGTAAATGACTCCTAACTGAGCTTGACTAGTCACCGACTCAACTCAACTGACCTGGGTTGGTATTGACACTCCTAGTGGCTCCTAAATTGTAGGGATTGATCTAGGAGGCTCCTAAACGGATGCATGCAAGTGCAATCAGTGGAAGTAGGCCTCAATTAGTGTTCCCCACACTTTAGTAACTAGAACATGTGCCCCAATTAGGCCAAGTGGACCCAATGGTGCTAGTGACTAAAAATAGACTGGATGGACTCTCAATTTAGACATGACTCTTGATTTAGACATATGACCAAATTGGACAAGGGAGGATTAATAATCCTAACAGTATCAAGGGCCATTATGGGCTACCATGAGCACCATTAGAGTGGTCTGAATGATGTATCCCTGAATGAATCAATAATCATATTATTAGACCTAGGGATATGCATGTAAATGATGAAATTGAATGACCTTTCTAACATATGCACTCTCCAAAAGAGACGGAGGAGTTTAGCGTTCCTAATAGTGTAAACATGATTTAAGTGACAAACCACTAGTTGAGATTCCATGAACACTACCAAATCATGAATGTCCCGAGATGCAGCCTCGGTGAGTAAACCTGTCACTGCCCGATATTCGACGATGTTACTGGTAGCCAGACCAATACAAAACTCTCCCGAACTAACTAAATCCTGAGCTGGGGAATAAAACACCCAAGCCACTGAAGCAAGGTTCAAGGTATGATGTCATGCACCATCAATGAAACCATAGAAATCCATCCAATGTGCATAACCAAAACATGGTATAAACAATATGGACATCAAAATCAAAACCATATTGAAAATGAAAAAACAAACTAAAAGCCAAATATACATATATACAAGGTACCATACATAAACGTTTTAAGAATAGTACCTATTTAGGTACAACACGTTGCGAGGTTTCCCAAAGGGTATCCCGTCATAATATATGAGCTCATAATCCCCTTTCTCTAATACCTTACTAATGACAAAGGGACCATACCACATGGATTCAAACTTTCCCTTCCCTAGTTTATCATGTCTCTGATCGTAAGTCAGGACTAGGTCACCTTCATTGAAGACATGAGGTTGAATAGGCTTGTCATATTGTGCCTTGATGCATTTTTTGTGTTCCTCATTAGACAAGGTAGCATCTCTTCTACTTTCATCAAGGTTAGTCAAGTATAGAAATATGTCTTCCTCGGTGGAAGTGTTTGGGAGAAGTTCTACTATGAATTTAAGTGATGGAATTTGACACTCGATAGGAAGGATGGTTTCTAGTCCATAGACCAGTTAATGAAAGGGTGTGAAACCAGTTGTCATTTTTACTGAAGTACTGTAAGCCCAAAGTGCAGAAGAGAGTCAAGTGCCAGTTGGATTTGTGATCTCCAACCATCCTACACAGCATAGTTTTCAAAACTTTTTTAATGTCCTCAACTTGACCATTAGCCTACGAATAATATAGAGTTGAGTTTTCATGGCAAAAAACCAGCTTAGCGCTCAGCTCATCCATCATCTGATTTCTGGAAATGATATCCATGGTTAGTGAGTATAGCTTGCAGGACTCCAAACCTAGCTATCACATGGTTGAATAAAAAGAGGACGGTGACCTTACCATCCTCTGCATATGTAGGCATTGCCTCAGCCTATTTTGTGAAATAATCCATGGCTACGATGATGTAACCATGCCCCTTGGCTGAGGTCGGCTTACAATGCATAAAGTTAATACCCCATTTGGAAAAAGGGCCAACCACAATGATGGGGTGTAAAGGAGTGGGGTGCGTGCACTTTTTCAGATAGAAGTGTTGACAGGGTGGGAATTTCTTAAGCCTCTCATGACAATATTTGAAGAACAAAGGCCAAAAATACCCAACGCAAAGGATTGTTTGGGCTGTAGCCATCCTAGAAGGATGACCACCACATGCTCCAGAGTGGCAATCATTCAAAACTGTTTCAGCCTCTTCATGTGTAAGGCATCGTCGAAGGATAGAATCAATAAAACATCGGTACAATGTATCATTCAAAATGAGATAGTACTTTGCGTGGTGACATATACGACGACGATCATCATGGGATATGTCAAGTTGAAATCTCTAAGTCTGGAGATACATGATCAAATCTCCATACCACGGGTCAGTTGTGCTTGTCAAGAACAAGAAGTCATCCGAGAATGAATCATTAGGCTCAAATTTTATCAAAGAACAGGGAAGGTCACACATTAACTCCGTGAAAACCAAGGATTTATTCGAATTAGCCTTGGAAAACTCAAGATAAAATTCTTGTAGGATAACAATCCAACAGGAATATTCCCTCCCTAGTACCTAACAAGTTAGAATGTAGTACATAGGGTTTTGATCTGCAAGTACAGTTGTGGTATGAAGCAGAATGTAATGATGAAATTTTTGAATAGAAATGACCATGGGAAAAGCTAACTTCTCCACATGCGAGTAACTGGTTTCGGAGTCAATGAGACTCTTACTCATCTAATATATCACATGTTCTTGGACGTTGGGATTGTCCTGCGCTAGAACCATTCCAATGTTAGTAGTGGAGGCAACAACATACAAGAGAAATTCCTCTGAGTAATATGGGGGATGTATCATGGGTGAATGGGTCAGAGCATGCTTCATATTATCAAAGGCTCATTGGGCCTGGTCATCCCAGAAGAATGAAGTGTCCTTCTTAAGGAGATGCATATAACCGTGCATTTTCTCTATGAAGTTGCACATGAAATGCCAAAGAAAGTTTTCCTTCCCTTACAAGCTTTGGAGTTTGGTAATGTTTGTCGGGGTGGGTAAGGCCAAGATAGCAACAATTTTCAATGGATCAATCCAGATGCCATCTTTGGAAACCACGAAGCCAAGAAGGTGTCCAGTCTTAACACAAAAGACACATTTGTTTGGATTCAGCCATATGTTATAATGACGACACCTAAGGAAAATGTCCCTAAGGTGCCCTAGATGGTCCTCCCGTTGTTGCGAATGAGAAGGGATATCATCAAGGTACGACTCTACAATGTGCTTGATATCATGAAAGGCATAGGAATGGCTCATTGGAATGTGGTGTTGGTGTTGGAGCCTAATCTTCTAGATATAGAGATATTATTTAGTTGTGATTGTAACCCAGGAGTACTGTACACTCGTTCCCCCTGCCTTGGGGTTCAAGGAAGTGCCCCGAAAAATGGGGTTTGGGGGCAGTGCCCCCGAGAAAATAGGGGTTTGGGTGCGTAGCCTTCGAGAAATTTTTTCGGGATGTGTGTTGGCCAACAGTATTGCGGACCCATGGTATTGGGTTAACCCTATAATTTTCCCATTGTATTTCCCCTATAAAAGAAAGCATTGTAAAACGACTGTGTATGGTATTGTATTGTATTGGAATAGAGACTATGAGAGCGTGGAGATGAAGTGCAGCGGTTTTGCTGTAGGGTGTATCCATTCATCTTTCTGGACTATAATAAAAGGACTGGAAATTTCTTTGTGGATGTAGCCCATCGTTTGGGTGAACCACGTTATATCTATGTCTCTCTATAATGTTTTAATGTGTTTTGCATCTTGTTTATTGATTTAACTGTATAACTGTTATTGCTCTATGGTCTTGTTTGCTAACAATTGGTATTAGAGACAAAAGGTCTATTTGGTTGGTAAACTTGCAGGAAAGAAGGGTTCTTGGTTTGAGTGGGAGCAATGGCAGAAGAAGGAAAGTTTAGGGTCGAGAAATTTAACGGCCAAAACTATCAGTTATGGAAGATGCAAATGGAGGACTATCTGTACCAAAAGGATCTGTACCTACCATTGGGAGGAAAAGAAAAACAACCGACGGCTATGAAGGATGAAGAATGGGAGGTTCTTGATAGAAAGGAATTGGGAACAATACGGTTGTGCCTGGCTTTGTCGGTGGCCTTCAATATTTCGAAAGAAAAAACAACAGAGCGTGTGATGAGCACATTGAGTAAGCTCTACGAAAACCGTCGGCTTCTAACAAGGTATTTTTAATGAAGCGTTTGTTTAATATGAATATGTTGAAAGGTGGATCTATTGCTGACCATTTAAATGAGTTTAATACACTTACCAGTCAGTTAAGTTCTGTAAAAGTGAACTTTGATGATGAGGTTAGGGCTCTTCTAATCTTGTGCTCATTGCTAGAAAGCTGGAATAGCTTGGTCATGGTTGTAAGTACCTCTATCCCTAGTTCAAACACTCTTAAGTTTGATGATGTTGTTGATGTTATTCTTAGCGAGGAAATTTGAAGAAAAAGCACAAGTGAGACATCAGGTAATGCGTTGACCATGGAGAGCAGAGGGAGACAAAACAAGAGAGGAAGGAGCACAAGAAATCATGGAAAATCTAAAAAGGGAAGATCCATGTCTAGATTCAGAAAAATCGAGTGCTGGAACTGTGGTAAGAAAGGACATATAAAGAAAGACTGTAGAGCACCAAAGAAGAAAGGTGAGAGGTAGCAAGAGACTACACAGGAAGCTAATGTAGCAGGTGATGTGTTACAAGATAATTTGATTCTTGCATTAGATAATAATAGTGATTACTGGGTAGTATATTCAGGGGCTTCATGTCATGCTACACTCCATAGGAAATTCTTTCATGATTACGTTCAAGGTGATTTTAGGCATGTACTATTAGGGGATGATGAACCATGTAAAATTTTTGGAAAGGGTAAGGTACGGATTAAGCTAAATCATGGAAATAACTGGTTTTTAAAGGATGTAAGGCACATTCTAGCTATGAAAAGAAATCTGATCTCAACAGGGCAGTTGGGAGATGGAGGCTCTTTGTCTACGTTTGGAGAAACATGGTGGAATATCACTAAAGGATCAATGGTGATTGCAAAAGGAGATAGGATAGGTATGTTATATTTATGTCCTCATAATATTGATTATTCTATCTCTGTAGCTTACACAAAAATAGGTGTGGTGTTGTTGCATCATAGGCTTGGCCACATGAGTGAGAAGGGGATGCAAATTCTCCACTCAAGGAAACTACTTCCAGATCTGAAGTAGGTAAGTTTGGAATTCTGTGAGAACTGTGTTTATGGAAAACATAAGAGAGTTAGATTTCTTAGGGTTGGGAAACAAAAGAAGAGTGAAAAGTTAGAGCTTGTCCATACAAATGTATGGGGACCAGCTCAAGTACAATCTCTTGGTGGCTCTCGTTATTATGTTACTTTTATTGATGATGAAAATAGAAAAAATTGGGTTTATTGCATTAGACAGAAATATGATGTGTTTGATACTTTTAAGAAGTGGAAATTTTTGGCTGAGAATGAGAGAGGAAAAAGGTTGAAATGTCTCATATCAGATAATGGAGGTGAGTACTGTAGCAAGGAGTTGGACAGTTACTGTTCACACAATGGGATTCGCAGAGAGAAGACAATCTCTGGAACACCACAAGAAAATGGTGTGTCAAAAAGGATGAACATAATGATCATGGAGCGTGCAAGGTGTATGATATTACATGCAGGGTTTCCCTTACAGTTTTGGGTTGATGCTATAAACAATGATATTTATTTAATAAAAAAAGGGCCTTAAAGTGCTTTGGATGGTGGCATTCCAGAGGAGGCATGGACAGGTAAACAGGTAAAATACTCATTTCTGAGAACTTTTGGTTGTGAAACATTTGTCCATATTAATAAATATTATAGAACAAAGCTTGAGGCTAAATCCAAGAAATGTACCTTTATTGGATACGGGGTTGATGATTTTGGTTATTGCTTATGGGATCTTAAAAATTGCAAAATCATTAGGAGTAGAGATGTAGTATTCAATGAAAAATTCATGTACAAAGATCAGTTACAGGGAAAGAAAGAAGAAAAAGAAAACACAGAGTACACAGTGCTTGATGAAATCAAAGAAAATGAAGTTCCAAAGGCACCAGAAAATCAAGAGCAACAGCAGGTACCTGAAACTCCTGCGACTGTAAGAAAGTCTACCAGGTTAAGTAGACCCCCTGAACAATTCTCTCCTTCACTATATTATTTATTGATGACTGATTCTGGTGAACCAGAATGTTTTGAAGAAGCAATGCAGGTAGAAACTAGAAAGAAGTGGGAGCAAGGCATGGATGAGGAGATGGACTCATTGGTAAGAAACTAGACTTGGGATCTGGTTAAGTTGCCTACAGAAAAGGGGCATTGCAGAATAAATGGGTTTACAGGTGAAGGAATAAGATGAAGGAAAGAAGCAGTACAAGGCTAGACTTGTTGTAAAGGGGTTTGCACAAAAGAAAGGTATAGACTTTGATGAAATATTTTCTCCTGTTGTTAAAATGACTTCAATTAGAACTATTTTAAGTCTTGTGGTGGTAGAAGATTTGCATATTGAATATTTAGATGTAAAAACAACCTTTCTCCATGGGGATTTGGAGGAAGAGATATATATGCAGCAGCCACAAGGGTATGAGGTCAAAGGGAAGAAGAATTTGGTTTACAGGTTGAAGAAGAGCTTGTAAGGCCTGAAGCAAGCTTGAAGGCAGTGGTATTTAAAATTTGATAAGTTTATGATAGAACAAGGTTATGATAGATGTCATTCTAACCACTGTCTTTATTTCAAGAGGCTAGATAACGGAAGATATATTATCTTGTTATTGTATGTGGATGGCATGCTTGTTGCAGGGTCTAACATGCAAGATATAAATGTCTTCAAAAGAAAACTAGCTAAATCATTTGAGATGAAGTATTTGGGTGCTGCAAAGCAAATCCTTGGTATGAGAATAACAAGAGACAGGAAAAATAGCAAATTGACACTGTCTCAAGGTGAGTACATAGAAAAGGTGCTGTAGAGGTTTAGAATGTAGAATGCAAAACCGGTCAGTACACCTTTGTTGAGCCATTTCAAACTAAGCAAGGATATGTGTCTAGAGACATAGGAAGAGATAGATTACATGTCCAAGATTCCTTATTCATCAGCAGTTGGGAGATTGATGTATGCCATGGTGTGCACAAGACCAGATATTGCACATGTAGTGGGAGTTGTGAGCAGGTATATGAATAATCCAGGTAAAGAGCATTGGAAAGTAGTACAGTGGATTCTTAGGTATTTGAGAGGTACCACTTCACATGCATTATGTTTTGGAGGTTCAGACATTGTTCTACAGGGATATGTTGATGTAGATATGGTTGGTGATAAAGATAGCAGAAGGAGCACCACAGGGTATGTGTTTACTATGGGTGGAACAACAGTAAGTTGGATTTCAAAGCTAGAACAGGTTGTTGCACTTTCAATAATGGAAGCAGAGTATGTTGCTGCTACAGAGGCTAGTAAGGAGATGATTTGGTTGCACAGGTTCATGGAAGAATTGGGTAAGAAGAAGGAGAATAGTAGGTTGTACAGTGACAGCCAGAGTGACATTCATCTTGCAAAGAACTGAGCCTTTCATTTGAGGACTAAAAATATACAACTCAAGTACCACTTCATAATATATGTTCTAGATGAAGAACTGTTAAAACTGGAAAAGATTCACACTAGCCAGAATCCTGCAGACATGTTGACAAAGGGAGTAACCAGAGAGAAACTAAGTTCCTGCTCAGTTTCTATTGGCCTTCAAGCATGAAGGTGAAAATAAGAAATTTTCCAAGTCCAAGGTCCAGAGCATATTCCGGCAAGTGCAGTAGTGGTGTAGTTGCTGTGATCAGTCTCCAAGTGGGAGATTGTTGGTTTTGGAGCCTAATATTCTAGATCCAGAGATATTATTTAGTTGTGATTGTAGCCCAGGAGTAGTGTACACTCATTCCCTTTGCCTCGGGGTTGGGGGGCAGTGCCCTCGAGAAAACGATGGTTCAGGGGTGGAGCCCCCAAGAAAGTTTTTTGGGATGTGTGTTGGCCAATAGTATTATGGACCCATGGTATTGGGTTAACCCTAGAATTTTCCCATTGTACTTCCCCTATAAAAGAAAGCATCGTAAAACAACTGTGTATGATATTGTATTGTATTGGAAGAGAGACTGTGAGAGCATGAAGAGGAAGTGCAGTGATTTTGCTGCAGGGTGTATCCTTTCATCTTTCTGGACTGTAATAAAAGGACTGGCAATTTCTTTGTGGACGTATCCCATCATTTGGGTGAACCACGTTATATTTGTGTCTCTCTGTAATGTTTTAATGTGTTTTGCATCTTGTTTATTGATTTAACTATATATCTGTTATTACTTTGCGGTGCTTTTTTCTAACATGTAGCTCCGATGTTCTTTATGTTATATTTTTAACATTTAAGCTAGCATTATATTAGGATCTTTAAGTGAGAGAATAACAAGCACAAAAATCAAACACAAGATACAATGAACACAATGTTTTTCCTCAGGGAAACCTTAAATAGATAAAACCATGCAACTTCCTCAGAGATAGAATCAACACCAAAAGTAAAACCCCAAAACAATAAGATGATCTCTTGACAGCAGTAGCCTCTTTCTTTCTAGCCCCAACAAATTCTTCTCCCTCATCTATGCACTACAACTGAGTGTGAGTGAGTGTGTGATAAATAGAGAGGCTCACTCTCTATTTATACTATTTCCCGACTTGGCAATAACTCACTAGGGCCAACTTCAATAAGAGATTCTAATAACCCTAGGGCCCCACAACTACGGGGACTTTAACCTTTGATCAATAGGAGGGTTACTCATAATGATTTGACATGACTTGTTTACATTATAGAAACTCCCAATCGGAACATCAGGGCATGACATGACTCAATTACATTACAAACACTTCCCATAATAAACATCAGGGTACAATACATAAGATATACAAGTGAATACATTTTGAAGTTACAATTACATAAACACTCCCTCTTAACTAGGAAGGTTTTCTCTCGACACAATTTAGCAACACAAGTCTTCTTCTCTATATAATATGGATCATCATCGAGTCCTCGTCATCTTCAAGTCATATTCATCTTCAAGTCATCTTCATCTAGATCTGGATCATCACTCGATCTGGATCATCATCACTGGATCTGGATCGTCACTTGATCTAGATCATCTCTGGTTCTGGAACATCTCTGTTGGATCATCATCACAGGTGCTATCTCTTGATTCTCCTTGTCATAGGAATTTCTACAGAGCCAGCCCTTTTTCATGATGGTTGTAGTCCTAGCCTCCATGTAGGTCTTTTCTAGCACTTATATCTGACAATAAGTCAGATGGCCTGCCCAACACTTATAAATGATCATGTAGGAACCAATCCTATAATCACATTAGAAAGACACACCCAACACTCACATCTGATCATGTGGGAACACATCCCACAACCCTGTCAGAAAGGCCCAACACTCACATCTAATAATGAGAGGAACCAATCCAGTCATCTATGTCAGAAAGGCCCAACATTTACATTCAACCATGCGAGGAACCAATTCTACCTACATGTTGAAAGGGATCTACACTTACATATGATCATGTAGGACCCAATCCTACAGTCACATCAAAATGGCTCAACACTCATATCTGAAATGTGAGGAACCAATCCTCTCATCATAACATAATGGATCAACACTCATATCTGACATGTGAGGAACCAATCCTCTCATCATGATAGAATGGCTTAGCCCTTACATCTGACCATGGAAGGAACCAATCCTCTCACCATGTCAGAATGGCTCATGGACTTATCACTTCCCTTTGGAGGGAACCTCGATCTGGAGAACACTAAGCTTCTCCCTGAAGTACTCAAAATTCACTCTGGCAAATGGCTTTTTCAACACATCAGCTATCTGTTCATCTATCGCAACATATTAGAGCTTCACTACTCCTTTCTACACCATATCCCTAATATAGTGATACTTGATCTCGATATGCTTCGACTTGTCATGGAACACCGGGTTATCCAATAACTTCACACAACTCTGGTTGTTGTAATATATACAAGTAGCATCCAACTGGATATCAAATAAATCATATAGTAGCTTCCTCAGCCATACTACCTCACAACTAGCTGAACAAGCTATGACAAACTCTACTTCAACTGTACTCAGTGCCACACATGATTGCTTCTTGCTAAACCAAGATATCACACCTGATCCCATACTGAAGCAACACCCTGAAGTGCTCTTCCTATCGATGTCATTGCTTGCCCAATCTGAATCAACATAACCCTCCAGGTTAATCTTCTGATTCACCTCATACTTGAGCCCATAATCAACTGTACCCCTTAGGTACCTCAGAATATGCTTTGCAGCAATCAAGTGAACATGTCCCAGATATTTTAGGAACTGGCTCAAGGTGTTCACAACAAAGAAAATATCTGGCCTCGTGTTTGTCAGGTACATCAAGGACCCAATCATCTGACGATACATCGTAGAATCAACCGCTTCTGATGAAGCATCACTCAATAGCTTTAGGTTCGATGCCATAGATGTGGTCATGGCCTTGCAGTCCATCATCCTGAAACTCTTCAGGATCTCTATTGCATACTTCCCTTGTCCGAGGGAGATTCCATCCACATTCTGCCACACCTCCATTCCTAGAAAATAGTGCATCATACCCAAGTCCTTCATTTCGAACTCGGAAGCAAGCTTCCTCTTTGTATCTACAATCAACCCATCCATACCTATTACAAAAATATCATCTACATATAGTAGTATTATCACTGGGCTACCATCTTTAACCTTGTAGTAAAGGTTGGAATCTGCTTTACTTTTGGTAAAGCCCAAACTAGATAGAAAGCCATCAATTCTGATGTACCATGTCCTGGGTGCCTGTTTCAAACCGTACAGGGTTTTCTTCAATCTACACACATGAGACTCCCTATCATGTGTCTCAAAAATGAGTGGTTGCTCTACATATACTTCCTCTTCCACTACACCATTCAAGAAAGCAGTATTGACATCCATTCGGTGTATCTTCCATTTCATTACTACAGCTAGAGAAAGTACTGATCTGATGGAAGTGTATCTGGCTATAGGTGCAAAAGTTTCTTCATAATCTATTCCTTCTTTCTATGAGAAGCCACGAGCCATGAATCTTGCTTTATATTTCTCTATGCTGCCATCTGCAGCATGTTTGATCTTGTAGATCCATTTGGAAGTTACGACAGACTTCCCTTTTGGTCTTGGGACAACATCCCAAACATCATTCTTCATGATCGATTGATACTCTTCGATCATAGATCCTTCCATTATTTTCTTTTTGCCACTTCTTCATAGTTGGAAGGTTTTTTTATCGATGAAGTCACATAATAAATCTACATACCCAGAGCAGGAACTGGTCCTCTTTCTTTCTCTGTGATTCTCTTCTGAAGCCCCATATCTTTCTGCACCATCGATAGCTTCTCGTACCCAAGTAGGTTTTCTCTTGTGAGGATTCTTCTCTTGAGGTGGATCTACATGTTCTTCTAGTTCTCGGTCTTCTTCTTGAATTTATTCATTCATGGTTGTGTCATGAATTCTGGGTGCTTCTGTTTCTTTAGGATCTTCAGTAGGTCTCTTTCTGGATTTGTTGTAAGCTGAGTCTTTGTCAAATGTTATGTCCTTGTTGATGTCGATCTTCTTGAATCTTGGGAAGTATATTCTGTAAGCCTTCGAGATCTCAGAGTATCCCACAAATATACCCTTCTTTCCTGAAGGATCTAACTTTGTCCTCTTTTATTTTGGAATGTGTATGTACATTGGACAGTCAAATATTCTGAGATGGTTGACTTCTGTTTTCTTACTGGAAAATACTTCTTCAAGTGTCTTGTTCTTGAGTACTCTGTGTGGAGTATGGTTTTGTACATACACTGTAGTTCTAGTAGATTCTTCCCATAGATGCATGGGAAGATCTTGATCATGAAGCATTGCTCTTGCAGCTTCCATGATAGTTCTATTCTTCCTTTCTGCAACCCCATTCCATTGTGGATTATATGGAGTGGGTAACTCCCTCTTAATCCCTGAATATATGCATAAATATTTGAATTCATTTGATGTGAATTCTTCGCCATTATCTGATTGAAAGGACTTGATATTATTTTCAGTATGATTCTTGATCAAGGCTTTGAATTCCTTGAATTTACTGAATACTTCATCTTTGTTATTCATAAAGCATATCCATGTCTTCCTAGAAAAATCATTAATAAAAGAAACATAGTATACATACCTGCTTAAAGAACTGGATGAAATTGGACCGCATACATCAGAGTGAATGATTTCCAAGATTCCTTTTGCTTTGCTTTGGCTACTTGGAAATATCTTCTTTGTGTTCTTTCCTTTCGCACATCCTTTGCAAACTCCTTCATGTTTTTCCTAAATTTCTAGAATACCTTAAACATCTTTTCTTGCAAGTGGTAGTACTCTATAATGCACATGTGCAACCCTTCTATGCCAAAGTTCATTTGGCTCTACTATATCATGGACCAAAGATTGTTCTGGATGGCCCTTCAATTTTTATAATCCTCCTTCTTATTCTCCAATTACTATTGCATCATCAATAGTCTTTCCTCTTGGCCACATGAGGACTTGGCCATCTTCAAATGAAACCCTCATGCATTTTTCATTTAGTGCCAATATGGAGAGAAGGTTCTTCTTTAGTCTTGGTACAAACAAGACATCCTAAATTTTCATAGACTTTCCAGAGTCTAGCTTGTAGGAGGATTCACCACTACCTTTTATGGGATATTGGTAGTCATCCCCAAGTTTCACCTTATGGGGTGAATTATGTTTGGATAGTTTATCAAAAGATTCATTGAATCCTATCATGTGTTTGGAAGCCCCACTCTCAATAAGCCAATATTTTCTTCCATGTGTGACAGTTCTCATGAGAGTAGAGATCAGAACATATTCTTCATCACTTGAAGAGTCTTCACTTTCTTGTTTTACTCTCTTTTTGGGAGGATCAACATCCTCAATAGTGTGAGCATGATGTCTTCTTTTGGGGTTGTTCTTCTTCTTAGATCCACTCTTATTCATGGGACAATTTCTAGAAAAGTGTCCTCTTTCATCACATGTATAGCATCTGATTTTGGATGGATCCTTCTTCACAAAATTGTCTTTCTGATGAGAATGATTACCTTGGTGATGATGATTTTCCCTTCTACCTTTCTTGGAGTGTATTGTGAGAGCTTGATCTTCATTTCTCATCTTTTCTTCTTGAGCTACTATTTGAGCTTCTTCTTGTGAGCATTCTTCCCATAGTCTACTGAATTTAATTAGCTTCTTTCTAGCACAGATTCCTTGGATGCAAGAATCCCATGACCTAGGGAGACCATTCATGGTTGTCATCACAATTTCTGCATTCTCCACTTCTTCATCTACTACTTCAAGTTGTTCTTTGATTTGGGAGACCCTTGTAAAGTATTACTGTATGGTCTCCTCATTCTAGATCTTTACATTGTTCAACTGGTTCCTCAAAGTCATGTTCCAGTTTATGTTCTTCCCTTCAAACAGTTTGGTTAGGGCATCAAACATGGATTTAGGTGTCTTTAGGGAGGACACCTATAGTATGAGGTGATCCTTAATTGAATCAGAAATAATCCTCTTATCCATAACCAACTTCTTCTTGTGTAAGGCCTTAGCCTCATCTTCCTTTGGAACTGGAACCTCCTCATTGATGTAGGAGTCCAACTCATTTTCTTCTAGGACCAAGGAGATCCTATACTTCCAGGCTTAGAAGTAATCAACTCGCTCAAGATTTTCATCAAGCTTGGTATGATGAGACATCTTAACTGGGAATTTCAAATGGAAATGAAAAAGATTTATATCTTACCAGGTTAAGATGTCGGATCTGGATTTGGAGCTGAATTTCTGTAGTGCTGGTTCAGAAGAAAATTAGGGTTTGACTTTCCTGGAGTTCTATCCAACCAAATGCTTTAATCTTGATCTCTAAAATTAGATTTTGAGGAGGAGATCAATCCAGGCCTGGGCTCACTAAAAAATTCCACTTCTGTGGAAAGCCCTAATTTTTGGTAGCAGTGTCGGGTCAAAAACTGAAAAATGCTTAGAATCAGATTCTTCTTCAATAGAAAAATGCGCTCTAGGGAGGAGAGTCAGCCCAACCTTCTTTTTCTTAAAATATGTGGAGAGAGATCCAAAAAGTAGGAATCCCTAGTTCCTGTAGCTGCACAGTGTCTTCTTCTTAGGTTAGGTCTGATACCATGTTAGATTTTTAGCATTTAAGCTAGCATTATATTAGGATCTTTAACTAAGAGAATAACAAGCACATCAATCAAACACAAGAGATAATTAACACAGTGTTTTTCCTCAGGGAAACCATAAATGGAGAAAACCCCACAACTTTCTCAGAGATAGAATCAACACCAAAAGTAAAACCCCAAAACAGTAAGATGATCTCCTGATAGTAGTAGCCTCTTTCTTTCTAGCCCCAACAACTTCTTCTCTCTCAGCTATGCGCTTTGAATGAGTGTGAGTGAGTGTGTGATAAATAGAGAGGCTCACTCTCTATTTATACTAATTCCTGACTTGACAATAAATCACTAGGGCTGACTTCACTAGGAGAGTCTTGTTGGGCTATAGGGCAGACTCGGGATTTATACCATTAACTTCGCACCAAAAAAAGACCCACAGTGTTGGCCCTTTCGGCAACAACGTGTGAACAGGTTGCAGTCTCACCCGAAACAGCTATGGGGTGCCACAGAATCAGGTTTCTGCAAGTAGAAGAGGGATATTACTGTACCTTTAGCCTTTAATAAATTATATTCATATAACACAGAACTTCAACATTCACATATATAACTTCGCAGCTAAATAAACAGACAGTGACTTGTTTAACCCTTCCCCGGGAATTCACAGCGAAGTTATTTAATTAGCAGTGATCTTACACATTAGATGTATATTTGTCAATGCATAAAGAACAAAAACACAACACAACAAAAACCACAACACACGATATAACGTGGTTCACCCCCAGTGTAGGGGTTACGTCCAAAGAACTGTGTTTTATTCAACTCTTTACAAAAACCACAGTTTTGATCTGCGCCCTCAGCTGCAGATCCCTTCAAGTCCTCAAAGCCGCACACACAGTAGCAGGCCTCTGTGCACACAGCTGTAGATTTCCTTTATCACCCAAAACCCTCTGTGCACACAGCTGTAGAGGTCGTCCACGCACACAGCTGGGACTTAACCTTCTCTTACAAAATAGCCTTAGCTTCGCATCAATTCATCTTACATCAAAAAGCCTAAACTAACTTCTTTACAAGAGTGCTTATTTATAGTGCACTTATTACAAAATCATGGGCTTAAACCATGGGCACCCCGAACCCTAAACCCTGGACTTAAACCATGGGTTTATTACAAAAGGAGGTTTTTACTCAACCCCGACACCCCTAAGACTATTTTGAGTCGTAACTCCGCTTACAACTCCCATAACTCCACGGAGTTACCAAACTTAGGGACCATTAAGGTGCGCGCCCCAACAATCCCCTAAGACTCACCAATGGCCCGTCCCTGGACACTCTGCTGCTCTTCTGGTAGGCGAACTTTGTCAGCGAAGATAGCAAACTGTTTGTTGAGGTCACGCATGATAGTGTCGGCAGCTTTCTCCTTTTTGACCAACTCCTGCAATACTGCGGCTGATGCTTCACTGACCTTTGTCCGCTCAAATGCAGCATATTCCTTCAGAACTTTGAGTTGGGTGTCCACAGCATTACTCAAATCGAAAGCTTCACTGATAAGTGGCTGCATAGAGTTTTCCACTTTTATTGCTCTTGCTCTGCACGACTCAATTTCCTGCTGGAGTTCATTGCTTCACTTTACCTTGAGCATTTTCTCCATAGGCGATAGAGTCTTAATTTCTGATTTTACTGTATCCAACTCTGTCTATCGCTGTCTGATGGTTTCTTGCAGCTGTCCGACTTCTGGATGTTCCTGCAGGGTGGTCCAGGCCTCAACACTGTCTTCTAGCAGCTTCACTGCGCTGCTCACAGTATCCAAGATTTTTGCTGCGGAGGCTTGAATGTCGACTCGGCGTTGCTCCCTGACCTCTGGTGGGCTCTCCGGGGTAATGCGGAGTTGAAGCTCCGCAATCTGGGCCTCATGGTCTACTTTGAGATTCTCTATTTCACTGCGAGACTGCTGCGCATAATATTTCAACCTGGTTAATCTTTGTTCTGGTTCTTCCACCAGTTGTACGTCGAAGTCAGGAAGACTTCAGCATGCCTCATCCAAGACTCGTACTAGGGTAATGCACTTACGTTCTGCATCCCTCTTTCTCTGCTTCGTTGCCTCCAGCTGTGTGGCGAAGCCTTGCTGCTTACTTATGGAATTTTCCAACTGCATTTGCGAATATTGGTCACGTGCCTGGATTTCCTTCATAATCGCTAACTGACAGAGATTTAACTCCGTCATGGACATCTTAGTGTAATCGATTCCAACCTTCATACTCATCTCCAGACGAGACGCTGCATCCGTTAATATGAGGGTGACACCCAAGATTTGGCCTTTGTTGTCTCTGGCCGGCCATTGCCTTAGGTCTGGCGGTGCGCTTAGTGGGACAGTGCTTGCTAAAACGCTAGTTAGTGATTTTTCTGCGAAGTCCTTCAACTCTGAAATGTGTTTTTCTACACTGGTGATGGCATGAATTTGAGTGGCCGCAAATTCTGACCATTTCTTGGTGAGAACTTCTATGGACTTCGATAGAGCCTGGGCAAGTTCCTCACTTGTCAAGTGGGGCTCCTCGTCAATATTATTGTCCTTCGACGCGTTCATTTTCTTTCGGGGCTGGGGTTTGTTCACTTCCTTGGGCTTGGGCGTCTTGTGCTTATCCTACCGATTAGGTTCTGAAATAGTTTTAACCGAGTATTCATCTTCTTCTTCATTGCCATCGTCTCCGCCCTGGTTGCTTTCACTCTACTGCGACTTAGTTTGTTCTTCACTATCTTCAGGGGGGTTTTGCTGCTGTGTATGATTAGGGCCTGCGCCCAGATTGGTCACAGGGGGAACTGGAATGGTGGGTTTTGTCCCTGCATCCTTTAACCATTCCACCGGCCACTGTTTAATGACTCTGAGGATTTCTTCTTTGGTCACTACATATGGTAACTTAAACCATTGATGCTTTTGATCCGCGCGGGCCTGGATGAAAATATGATGCATGTCGGTGCTGAAATGGGCTGCACCATCATATTGAGAGAATAACTCATTACTGACCCGAGGGGTTTTGGTGATCTCATACGAGATACTCATCATATAAAAGGAAAACACACAGTTTGTCATCTGCTGTAGATTTTTATCCTGAGAAACCCACAGAGAGGCATACCGTACTGCGCTAGGCATGTCCGGGGGTATAGCAGCAAACTACGCCTCAGTAGGTTCTTGCCATCCTACCAGGGTGATAAGAACTATCAACCATGAATAGTGAAAGGGCCTACCTTTCTCCTGTACGTCGCTAACATCTTCAAGGAATTCCTTCGTGAGATACGCTACCCAGTTATAACTGTAGCCTTCGGCACAGTTCACAGCAATTTTGATAACCGAGGTGGGCACTTCATATGGTCTGCACTTTAGCTTGAGCTTGCATGCTAGGAGCTCAACTATGAAGCAAATATTATGTTGTTGAATCGCAGAAGTGTGATACCCTCGTTTTCCCTTCGTTAGGCCGAAGCGTTCCTTCATGCTTTGTGCGAGCTTCGTATCCTCTTGCTTTGAGGGAAATTCAGTCCCCGGATCAGGCCCTGCTATAGGTAAGGCTGTGATCCTATGAATGAGCTCACCATTAATAGGGATTTTATTGTTTCCTATCCAAAGGTGGCCATCATGTACTAATTCCAGTAGCTGCTTGACCACTATGGTCACCTGTGTGCTGCGACCAAAATAAGGAACATCGAGCATTTTTAGCAGACCAGCTTGATCTAAGCCAGTAGCCCACTGTTTGACTTCCATTAATGTTGCGCTAGTCTCTGTATATTTGAAAAAATGCAAGTATTGTGCTGGGGCGAACTGTGGAAACTTTCCACGATCATTCGTGTCATGGTCAGCATACTTAAGCCGGTGTATTTTCCCTGTCATGGTCCCGACCAACTGTACACCTGGTGGCAACGAAGGGGTGCGTACGGTGAACTTATTTGTCTGCCCTAGTGGCGAGACTCCTGGTCGAACTGGTGGGAGATATGGTGGACACTTCGGTGCAATATTCTCATCTTCTGCAGGTGGGGCCTCTACTGAACCAGACGAATGCATCTCGGGGTGCTCTGGTGTTTTTCTTGATTGCTTGTGTTGGTCTTCGTTGTGCTTAGAACGTACTTCAGGCTTAAACTTCTTTTGGGCAGATCGTGTCTGCATCGGCTGAGTCAGTGCTGGGGAAGTTTCTTCACGGGGCGCAGATGTAGGTGGTTGGTTGAAAAGGTTCAGCAACCCCGTCTTCTCAAACTCTCTCAATAGTTCCTGGACCTCACGATCAGCAAACATGGATGCAATTGTAAAACTCAAGATACTGAAAAATGCGAACCTTGCGGGTGTGGGTGTCTTCTTATAGAATCTATCCATGAAATCTATCATAACTGTGCATTGATGGCACCAATTCTGACAGAAATCTTGTCCAAACAGTGGTAGATTTGCCAAGATCGCATTAATACAGGCAGTTAATACAGAGAACGTACTGGTGCTGCCAAATTTAATTTCTCCTAATGGTCATTTTTTTAGTTTTGACAGACCTATATTTCTTCGGCTCAAGCAGTAGCTGTGGCTACATGCTAATAAGGACATTCGCCACCTCTGGACACCATCTGCAACATGGAGTCAAGATTTTACCCATGAAAAAATGTCATCCACAGCTTCAACGATTCCTCTTATGTCCCAGAACTTCATCAGACATAAGTCCCGATACTCGTGGAGAAGTTGGGTCACTTTGCTTACCGTGTCTTCATCCCAATAATCTCCATTGGTAGCATACTTAGGCTGGTCTTCTGATCCATTGTTGACTGTCCGTGTCTTCAAGGGCTGATTCACTTCAGGGGCTTCAACTGCTGATCCATGTACGTCGCAATGTCCTTTTGACTCAGGAATACCAATATTGCGTGGAGCATCATCCTCGTCAATTGCGAGGTTATAATGAGATTCTTGGGCTTTCCCATCAGGCCGGTATATTACTACTTCTTGCTCCTCAAATACCTTAGTATGGACCAACCAGATAGCTGCATCTAAAGCTGGACAAAATTTATTAGTAGAAAAGGTAAGCACAAAACTATCAACAAGACAGTCCCAACTTACAGTATCCTGGCGAAGCTCAGCCTCCGCGTACCAGTTCTTTCCTATTGGTTCCAATGGATGCACAAACCTATGTACCCATGCTTCCTAAGTGACATGCTGCCATGCTTCGTAGTACTGTGCCCAATTTTCCTGAGGGATAATATTCCCATCAAACCTGCTTTGTACCTCCTGGGGCTGATCCATAATTCTCAGGCGAAGGAACTTCTGACGAGCTTCCCAACTAGGACTTTTCTTCTGATGGCCATTCCACCATCTGGCTGCTGTGGTTCTGAATACTGAATCCAGAGTCTTCCTTTTATATGAATCTGGTATCTGGTCTGGGGATTGTGCAATAAACTATTTTGGATCTGACAAGTCATCAAAATTAGGTAGGAATCTTACCTGTGCACCAAGCCATATGATAGATTTAGTAATTCTGGCACATCTATGTCCATGCAACTCATAAAGTCTATTCTGCCAGTTTTTTAGCCCATCATCTGAATCCGTCATGCAGGAGCTTTCACACTGCCAATCCATGATACCTTTGGTAGTAGGATGAACATAATCTTCTTCCTTAGCTGTGATATTGTAGATGTAGTCCAAAGAATCCTGGTTTTCATCTTTTACTGGTTTTGTGTATCTCTCTCCTTGAGATGGGTCCAATGGGACTATGACTCTCATTCCTTCCCCTTCGAAAGTCATCTGTCTCTTCTTCAGGTTGATGACTGCAGGATTATATATTTCCCATTCAATGCCTAGTAGTGCGGGATAGGGGTTGTTGTCATCAATTATTTCAATTACCTCAAAGTCTACTAAGGTACTGACTCCATCAATATCTATTGGTACACTAGGGAGTCTTCCTAGGGGCACAATCTTTTGCTGATTGGCTAATCTCAACTATATAGGGGACCAATCAAGGGTAGGTTTTCCTATTTGCTCCCAAGTTTGCTTAGTTAAGACATTTACCTTTGATCCTAGGTCCAAGATAACAACAGTCATATCATACTCTCCTATTTGAACATTCAATCTCATTTCCCTGCCAGTTCTCCTGACTCTATTAACAGCTTTTGCCTGACCAGAACTTTGCTGAGGTTCGCAGGAAGCAATAATTTTCTGCAACTCACTTAAAGCATTCTAATTTCTTAGGAGCTTCAGAAAACTCTGTAAAAAGGAAGACAGTGTACTTACTTTGTCTGTCAAAGCTTCTTGCATCGGTGACCACTACTGATGTTGTTGCGCAGGTGCTACTGATGTGCTAGCAGCAGCACAATCTCGCTTGGCTTCCATGAATGTCTCTTTTTCTCTTTCAATATCAAATGTTGGGACTTTCGCTGGGGCCTTATAGACCCAAGCCTTGTCAGGCTGTTGCTCCTTATTCTTTACTTTCATCGTAGCTCCACTCTGGGTAACAACATTAATGGCTGGGGAAGGTCTTTGCTCAACGGAAATCATCTAAATAATCTGAGTAGGGGCACTGTTTCTTTCCTGAATTTTAGCTATCAATTGCGAGCACTGCTCGATCACATGATCTATTGCTCGGCAATACCGACATGTCATAGTGGGGTTCCGATAGTCTCTTGCTAGATGCCCGTCCTGGTTACAGTTGTAACACACAACCTAGCCTCAACCTCTTCTGACCATACCACCTCGACCACGACCTCCAAAAGCACCTCTACCTGATGCACCACCATGGTAACCATATCCATCATTGCTCTGTCCCTCATGTTGTACCCGATAGGTGTCGTAGGTGCTGTCTCTCATGAGGTCATAACTGCAACACTCATCTTCATTATGTCCTATGGACTTACAGAATTTACAATAGGGGTTCTTAGTTACTTGCCCATACCTCTGCAGCAGATAGCAGTCTTCAGGTCGATGCTGACCCATTGTTCTGCAGAGCTCGCAATATAAGACTTGTGGGTTAAATGGGTTTGGCACACCAGTATTCAGGTAATTTCTTACCACAGGGCACTATTCCTTGGCATGACCTTCTGTCCCACATTGTGTACACCAAACCTCTTCGTGCCCAGTTTTTCCTTTCTTCATATCGTGAAGCTCCAGAGCCATCGCTGCCAATTGCACTTGGATTTGAGAAATACCAGAATTGTCTTCGACAGGAGCGATTTTAAGCTTCATCGTGATTTCCAGAGCCTCCTGCTGGTCAGCAACCTTCTGTTGCATGAGTGGAGTTCTGATATGCGGTAGAAACGCTGCAATGAACCATTCCTTGTGCTGCGTAGGTCCAATGGTGAAATTGACTTGGTCTAGCAGAACTTTGAATCTTTGATCAAAGTCCAACACTGATTCGCCATGCCTCTGCTGAATCTCTTTCAACTTAGTGATACACTATGACTCTAATTTTGACTTCTTAAATTCCTTAATCATTGCTACTTTTATATCAGCCAATGCATGGTTCTGAGTGCTGGAAAACTTCATGAACCAAGTCAGAGCGCGGTCTCTGAAAGAAGTAACCATCTGCGCTCTTTTTGTATCTTGATCCGTAATGTTCTTAGCATTCCACACTGCTTCATATAAAAACCAGAACTATTCTGAATCCTCTGATCCAATTCCTTTGAACACAGGGAGCTTAATGTCATCATGCTTGTGGGCCATAGTGGATCTAGAGGGAGGGGGACTGGAAGTAGGTAGGGGGGAACTTACTGGGGTAGACTGGCCTGCGACAGGAATGCTCGAGCTAGGGTTACTTTCTGACTGCGACGGGTTCTCAGGGACAATAGGTCTTCGCTGCGGGGTTTTCGGAGGGTCTCCAATAGAAGGGGTTTCTTCAGGTTCTGAATCTGCGGGATTTACAGGGGAATACTCGGTATGCTGAACCTGGGAATAGGATCCAAAATCTCTCTTGTACCTTTTTCCACTTCGCAGCAAACCACTTTGCTCGTCGAAGGTATTTTCACTTGCAAACATAGATTAGTAATAATAAATCTAACAGTCTGATTCAATTAGCAATATACCTTTTTCAGCTAATAGCATTTTAATTCTCAAACTAAATGAATTCAAAAACTTACCCCTTGGTCCTTTGAAAAACTGTCGCTCGGCTTCACTAAAGGAAGTACTCATGTCGATGGTGAACTTCGTCACAAATACTTCAAGGGTTCGCGTCATCTAGAAATCAACAGTGCGGGATATCTCGTTGTTCACCATTTTCAGTATATTAATTCTTGCGGGGGTCCAAGCAGGAAATTGACGTTCGTGGAAGTTTGTCCTTCGCTCTGTTAACTTGGATAACCACTGATGCAACTCTATGTGGATACTACCAAAGAAACTTTCATAAACATCATAGAAAACATACCTTTGTAAAAATTCGTTTGCACTACGACGCGGATCTTTGTTCTCTTGCTCAGTGAATTTCAAATAAGTCTCATCAAGCCGATCACCGATTTCCTTCACAGAGGGTCTCCAGAACATAGCCCTCGAGGTACGACGTAAACCCCTCTTGAGCAGATACTGAGTTCAACCAGCAATGGAACCAATTTGTTGGGCTATAGGGCAGACCCGGGCTTTATACCATTAACTTCGCACCAACAAAAGACCCACAGTGTTGGCCCTTTCGGCAATAACCTGCGAACATGTTGCAGTCTCATCTGAAACAGCTATGGGGTGCCACAGAATCAGGTTTCTACAAGCAGAAGAGGGATATTACTATAACTTTAGCCTTTAATAACTTATATTCATATAACACAGAACTTCAACATTCACATATATAACTTCGCAGCTAAATAAACAGATAGTGACTTGTTTAACCCTTCCCCAGGAATTCACAGTGAAGTTATTTAATTAGCAGTGATCTTACTTATCATATGTATATTTATCAATGCATAAAGAACAAAACCACAACACAACAAAAACCACAACACACGATATAACGTGGTTCACCCCCAGTGTAGGGGTTACGTCCACAGAAATGTGTTTTATTCAACTCTTTTCAAAAACCACAGTTCTAATCTGTGCACTTAGCTGGAGATCCCTTCAAGTCCTCAAAGCCATGCACATAGCAGCAAGCCTCTATGTACACAGCTGTAGATTTCCTTTATCACCCAAAACCCTCTGTGCACACAGCTACAGAGGTCCTCCACGCACACAGCTGGGACTTAACCTTCTCTTACAAAATAGCCTTAGCTTCGCATCAATTCATCTTATATCAAAAAACATAAACTGACTTCTTTACAAGAGTGCTTATTTATAGTGCACTTATTACAAAATCATGGGCTTAAACCATGGGCACCCCGAACCCTAAACCCTGGACTTAAACCATGGGTTTATTACAAAAGGAGGATTTTACTCAACCCCGACACCCCTAAGACTATTTTGAGTCGTAACTCCGCTTACAACTCCCATAGCTCCGCGGAGTTACCAAACTTAGGGACCGTTAAGGTGCGTGCCCCAACAAGTCTAATAACCCTAAGGGCCCACAACTACGGGGAATTTAAGCCTTGATCAATAGGAGGGTTACCCACAATGAATTGACATGACTTGTTTACATTATAGAAACTCCTGATCGGAACATCGTGGCATGACATGAATCAATTACATTACAAACACTTCTCGTAATAAACATCGGGGTACAATACATAAGATATACAAGTGAATACATTCTGAAGTTACAATTACATCAACACTTTAGTCCAAGAGGTAAATTACGATATGAAAAGGTTCCCCACAAGAAAATGAATGTTGTTTTATGCTGATCAGCGGGAAAAACCTGTCTCTGATTGTAGCTAGAAAAACCATCCATAAAATAAAAGATGACGTTCCTAGCACAGTTATCGATGATCTAATCGATGTGTGGAGTAGGGAAATTGTCCTTAGGACAAGCCTTATTAAAGTCTAAAAAATCGATACTGACTCTAATAGTGCCCTAGTTTTGGTTACAGGAACAATGTTAGATACCCATTTTGTCATGGGTACAGGATAAATAAACCCTGCCTTCAGAAGTTTTTCTACTTCAGCTTTAATAGCTGTAGCCTTTCTAGGATGGACTTGACGTAATTTTTATCGGATAGGTTTTTCCATGGGATAGTTTTTAATCTCATGTACAACAATTGACAGATCAATCCCAGGAATCTCCTCATAAGTCCAAGAATAAATATCACGAAATTCTTTGAAAAGAGCTCTAAAATGTTTAGTTTCCTTCGTCGTTCAGTTCTGGTCTACGTGAACATGCTCAAGAGTTTCGGGCTTGACTGATATGTCAATTGGGGTTTTCTTAGTGATGTTGCAAATATTTCCTTAGAAAATTATGTCTTGCATCAGTACAAGCATTTGTGGATCGGTGACAATATCAGTACTGATAAGAGATACAAGGTCAAAACCTATTGAACTGGCGTTGGTAAGAAAATAAGATTGATGATGGTGATCTTCCCATACGGGTTCATTTGCACTCATGATCTCCATGATGGACTAGTTCGAAGGAAAAGTCTGTGTGTGTTATTATAGAGTGGGAAGCGAGGGTTCTAGCTAGTAGGGTAGGTGATAAGGATTCGAAGCTACCAAATGAAGGCCATATGGATGGACATCAGAGGCAGATTGGACAACATCATAAAGCACTTCATAAGGGCTAAGAGAGGATGACTCAAAAACTTCTTTGCCTTTAGGACTATAGATAGTCATAGAAATCATGTTCACGGTCACCACTTCCATTCTAGGAGGGGTTGAAGGAAACACCCACATAAGGGTTGAATCCTTCAGCATACCTACCCCAATTGACTGATAAGGATGAGGGGATTGACCTAGAATAGGGATGTTATTCGCAGTGGGAGTAGTAACATCTGCTGAAAAAAAGTCAAGTTAATCGATAGTTACAATATTCCCCAAATGAGGAAACTGGAGAGTTGGAAATATTGTTGAAGCAACAATAGTCATAGCATAGAACCAGTTTCTCCCTAATAGGAGATTGTAATCCAATGGGGAATCAACTACTTCCACTAAAATGGAAACGGTCTCGCCCCCAAGATCGACTAAAAGGGTTGGTAACAGAACATGAGGTTGGAAACCTCATCCATCAAAATATTTTAATTTCGTAGGAGAATTTTTAAGCTTAGGAGAACCAATGGCTCTCCAACAGGCTATAAACAAAACTGAGGTTGAAGCTCCCTCGTCCAGAACGGTCTGATGGAATTTTTTCCCAACTACTCTAGAGGCAATTTGAAATGCGATTTGGTGAGGTAATCTTGATTTATAGTTCTCCACATTGAAATCAATTAGGTTGGTGTTATCTGGGTCTAATTCCCCCAAAGATGTTAGCAGGTTTTTACGCTTCGCTGGACAGCTTTGAAGTACCTCAAGGGTAGACATAGCACAAGGTTCCTGAGCTAAATATTCAAAAAAATTGTAGAATTGTGCAGCTTAGGAATTGGGATAAAAAATAGCTTTCCTGAGGGTAGCCTTAGGTGGTCATAGAATCAAATCAATATTAGGTTTCTCGATCATGAGGGGACCATTAGACGAAGATGGATGGGAACTAGTAGAAGGAACTTTCTCGGAAGAAGGATTTTCGTCCTTCTTCTTTATTGTCTTGTCATATGAATGACTATGAGTATTCAAATTGATGGTATCTGAGGACATCATTCTGATTTCTTCTGTAGAACCATAGGTCCCATAGTTAGACATGTGGTCTATCAATTGTTGTTGAGACGGGAAGGGATCGGTAAGCACCGCAAGTGTAGGGTTACTCTTCAAAATTTACTAATATCTTCATGACGAGGGAACTCCTTCATGAAGTGATCACCACCACACAATAGACATGGATACTTAGCTTTTCTCTTCTCTTTATTATCATTCTCTGTGGCTGTAGCCTTGGGATTCTCCTATTGGTTTCTAGGTTTTTTATTTTTACCTTTTCCTATTTTATTATTGTTGGGTGTTTGTGTACTTTGGATAGCATTTACCTCGGTGAAAATTGTAGTAGTTTAAGGAGTAGTAGCAGAAGCATTAGGTTGCTTAGTAGGTTTAGCTGCTAGCGAGGGATGGATTGAACCAACAACCCCATAGCAGGAGTCTCTATGGGTGGCTTGGTAGGGTCCATGCTGGGACACATAGCTTGAGGGATTAGGCCAAACAAATTTTTGTATTGGGAATATACCAAGTCCAAATACTTTGCACGACTGGTAGCCTGCTCTTCGGTTACAACACCTCTCATAGCCAATCAGCTATCAGTTGGTACGGGATGGGAGATTTAATTAGTCATCTCCAACATCTCCACTCATGGATATGGTTCGATATGTGTGTGGAGTTATTTTGACGGAGTGAGGTCAAAAGGTCCGTACCCGTTTCATAACGAATGGGTAGCTGAAAGTGTGTGATAAAAATGGTTGCCAATGAGATAAAATCCCCAAAAAAATGTTGTGGAAGTTCAATATACCATTTTGCGACGGTACCGATCAAATTTCATTGAAAGAGTCTCAAATGAATAGAGTCATCCATCAAGGATTTCGAATAAAAATATAGATGAAAAGTCATGACATGATTTTTGGGATCATCCCCCTGCTTCCCATCAAACTTTGGGATGTCTGACAGTCACTTGATTGGAATAGCAGGGCACAAAGGGTTGTGCTGAATGGGATCATTTATCAACTTGGACAAATTAGGAAAGTCCAAAGTTGCTAGGAATAGAAGTTGTTGATTAGGTTCGACATAATTGTAGTATTGATAAGGCATATGCATACTAGTAGGACCATAGGTTGACTAATAAATAGGCTCTTGGGCTAGTTGATGGGTAGTTGATCCTTCCGAAGAGCCTCTCAAAGGGGGTGGGCCTCTAGGAGGAGGGCCACCTGGAGGTGGTGGGCCTCCAGGTGGAGGGCCACCTGGAGGTGGTGGGCCTCCAGGTGGAGGGCCACCTGGAGGTGGTGGGCCTCCAGGTGGTGGTGGACCTCTAGGTGGTGGTCTGCCAGGTGGTGGTCCCCTAGAACATGGGCCTCTGGGTGGTGCTCCTCCTGAAGGTGGGCCTCCAGATGGTGGGTTTCTGGGTGGTGGTCCTCCAGGTGGTGGTCCTCCATAAGGTGGATCTTCGCCAGGTGGGCCTCCTCTTGGAGGGCCTCCGACACCTCCAGCAGTAAGAATAGACATTCCTCACATTCCTTGCATGTAGAACTAATTAGGTTTCCCCCATGGTGTAAATGTGTTTCCAAGGTAAGGTGTTCCATGATACATAGTTCTTGTAGATGTAGTGTTACACTGAAATCTTGCACTCTTGATCCATGTGTCAACCCTTTTCCTAATCCCCAGGTTTCTTTATGCTAAAGTTGATTGAGATTGAGTTTTTTCCTACCTTTTTTCCCTCTCTAGGAAGGTCAACACCTTTTCCATTAATGATAAGAGTGCCAAAGGAGATTTTTCCCTTCATGCTAGGGGCATCGGTACCGATTCTCTATCTCCCACTGCTAGGAGCACTGATGACACTTTTTCCATTTTTGGAAAGTGCGTCTGTCATGTTTAGAGGGAAAAAAATGAAGATTCGAGACCCTTCTCGAAGGTGGATGAGGTGGTGCTTTATCCCTATCATTTAGGTGAGATGGAATTTGGTTCCTAACCTATAGGGAAGATCCCTTAGATCTCTCCTCTTAGTCCTCAACCTACTCTATCCCTTTAGCATTATAAATTAAACCCTCTCTCCATTTGGAAGGGAGGAAGGTCTATGGTACTTTTATGCTAGTGGAATTTCTAGGAGGCTTACTATCTTGCTTTGGAGGCTTTGGATTGGATTGTTGGATGGAATATTGCAGTGTTAAGGCAAGGTTGTAATGTTCTCCCCCATGTAATTCTATGTATCTCCTTGATTACATTAATACAAATCTCTTTCCATAAATGTTATTGTGTTGATAATGTTTAGAGCTTTCTTCCTTAATTGTTAGCTTAGATCAATTATATGTTTGGATATGCATATACTATTTTCTTGTTTCCACATGCTTTACAGGGTTTTGCAGCTGTAGATCTGAAGATTTTGGAGCTTGGATCAACAAAGAGAGAAGAGGATTTGCATATTTTAGGTAGGTGATCTATTTGTTTCTTTGCATTTTTGTTTGATCTAGGAAAGTAAATTGTATTCTGTATTTGATTTTTTCTAGATCCACTTGGACTATGGAGATCTAGCTTGATTCTAGTTGATTATATTTATCCGATAACAAATTTGGCAACTTTGTTGGGGAGCTTACATAGGTCTTATTTCATTTGTTTTGATTTCATATCTTTTTATTCAATCCTTTTTCCAGCCTCTAGAGACCTTCCCTCTATATTTTATCTTTTAAGAGTGTCTTGCATCCTCTTGAAGCTCTTTGGATCACTATCAAACCTTCTGACCTTCTTCCATACGAAATCTAACTTTTACTATGTATGTTTCTCGACCGATGCACCTGGGTTGTGTAGATAGAGCGCCATTGGTTTCAGTTTTTAACGTTGTAAGTGTTGATTGTATCGATGCCCTTTACCTTAGGAGAAAAGGAATCGTCGACACTTTTACACTTTGTTGTAAGTGTTGTAGTGTTATAGGAGTGTCAGTCCCCTCATAGGCACTTTTTCGCAGTGTTATAGGAGCGTCGGTCCCCTCATAGGTGCTCTGGTGTAGTGTTGAAAGTGTGCTGCCCTTTAAAAACTCAGTTTTTAGCTTGATTTTCCTTCATTTTTGGGTTTTGGTTTGATGGATTTTGGTTTTTAGGCTGCATGTGATAGTGATAGACCCCCTAGATCTAGCATTATCTCTTCCTCCCCTCAATCATTGAGTGTTTTGGTTTCATTTTGGTTGTTTTGGAGCAATTCTTGATTGTTTTGGAGTTGTTTGGCTGCTTGTCATATTCCTTTTGATTTCTGAATGAATGGAGTGTTGTAGATACTCTCTCTTTTCCTTTTTGTAGATCTGAAAAGAGAATTATCCTTTTCTTTATTGTTTAGATTCATGTTTTTTGAAGATAAAACTCAATCAAAAGAGAATGAAAAAATAAAAAAATAAAACAAGCCAAAAACTTTTTCTCGGGGGCTCACGCCCCCAAACCTCCAAAGAACCCTTAGGCCGAGGGGGCAGGGGGGAGGACCCCACCCTAGATCCCCCTTGATCATGTATGAATTCATAGGTATTTTCAAAAATTTGATTTGATGTTGATCTTTAAAATATTCATAGTTGCCTTTGAATAGAACTTGGTTTTCTTAGATCTCTGATTTCTTTCTTGCTTTAACAGAAAACTCTTTCCCTAGCTTAGGTAGTTTTCATTGAAAGAGAAATGTACATTATCATGTACCTAGGATTTTCATTCTTTTTACATTTCCTGTCTACACATCATGCATCCACTTAACTGCTCAAGATAAAATTAATACTAGCTTAGGTTTAAAATCATTTTAGTAACTGTGTGTAAGTTAGTGACATGTTCGGGCGTCATAAAATGTAGCAACTATCATTAATTTGTCTACACTACAACCCGGGACTCGTGCAATTCTTCCACGTATCATAAGTATATCGAATGACCTTTCACGTACCCTTGAGGTATATAGAAAGGTACTTCACGTAATCGATTGTATATCAGAAGGCCCCTTGTGAACGGTTGTGCATTAGACAACACTACTACCAATTTGAGGTCCCCCATATATAGCATATATTAGGAGACCCTCTTAGGATTCCTGTGACCATCTGAGTTATCCTTTTGGCCTATCTTGTGAGGTTCCTAACTTTTGATCCACTCCTATTCACATAGTTTGCTTGTGGCTTTTAGACTTGAGTAGTGTTTGATCTTGTGTGGTGTTTTAGAGATTCTTAGAGAGTTCAGATATGGGAGACTCTCCCAGGACCACTAGTCAAGAGAACCCTTTTCAGGGTATGTCTTTTGTTTCTCCCCCTTGTGGAGCTGTTGGTCCTCCCTTCATGGCCACTTTGAACTTTCCTAGATTGAATATAGGATTACCTGTATAGTTATTCTCCAATCCTGTTATACCAAATGCATCCTCTATGTCAGATCGTGGTCCTTTACCGCATGAGAATCAGTCTCATGTTAACCCTTGTCCTTCTTCGTCGAATGTTGAATCAAATTCCCTATCTTCCTCTTCACATGTTGAAAACTCTGAAGTTAGTAAATGGGTGGGTAAGAAGAAGACAAAAAGGAAGGCTAACAAGAAGAACACTAAGCAGAAGGTCATCACTCCAACCTCTGATCTTCATGTTGGAATCCTACCAGCCACTGGTCATCATGCTGGGGGTATTGATGTACCTATTTCCAACATGCGTAAAGTTAAGTTCCCTTGTAGACTTTGCAAGTGTGATCACCTTCTCAAGGACTGTCCTAGTCTTTCCCTTGTGTCAGAAGTGTGGTCTACACATCCTGTGTCATCAGTCTCTAATAATCATGCTAATGATGCTCCGTCAACCAGTGACTCTTTGGTTAAGAGTTGAAAAGAAAAGGTCAGATATCCTTGCTTGCTATGTAAGGATATGCACCGCACTTGTCTCACATGGATGAAGCTTCAAAGTTGGTGGAAAATCTTACTATTCCTCAGCAACAACTTCCAACTGGTTATCGTAAGTTGTCTCTTGACATACCATTGGTTGATTAAGTGGTCGATCCAAGTACATCCTTGGTCGATCCCACTCTTCCGTTGAAGACTAAAGTTGAAGAGGTTGATCCAAGTCAATCCTTGGTTGATCCCACTCTTCCTTTGGAGTGTGAAATTAAATTGGTCGAGTCTATGTCATCTCCACCCGATCCCACTCTTTTGTTAGAAAGTCTTGAGACTGAAGTAGTCCCTTCGACAGACTCTTCGTTTTCTACCTCTCTTCCAATTGAGAGTGAAACCATCTTGCTGAAGTTTTTGTTGTTAGTTATAATTGTTCTATGCAAGAAGAAGTTTTGTCTCTTTCGACAGAACTCTCTCCAAGTAGTGAGGTTATTTCCTTTGACTGGAGTAACCTAATAGAATCTCATCTTCATTCGAGTGTTCCTTTCTAGATATATATGTGAGTTGCTGCTAAGAGTATACTCTACACTATCGTTGACGAAGGGGCTTCTGTTATCATTCTATCCTCTACTACTTGGCAAGCCATAGGTTCTCCTCCGCTTGTGCCAGCCATCGATCAGATATTGGATTTTAATCAAATACCTACAACACCTTTAGGGATCCTTCATCAGTTGCCTATTACTTTGGAAGAAAAAACTGTCTGTATTGACGTTATGATAGTCCAAGGTCCCTTATATTTCAATCTGATCCTTGGGCGTGATCATGTTTACTCCATGAAAGCTGTAGTTTCCACACTCTTTCGAGTGATGGATTTCCCCCATGATGGGAATATTGTGACTGTTGATAAGCTTTCCTTCGTTAAACCTGATTATCATGTGACTCCTAGTCATCACACTTCCCTGAATGTCCTGCATGTTCTTGTTATTCTTTCCCCTTCTAGTTAGATTCTTCCCATCATAGGTAAAATGGGGGGCATGGCTCCAGCCTCTAGACTTCATACTGGAGTTAAGTTGCTAGATTATTATGTAAGGGGGAAACCTGCCAACCTATGGACATCATGTTGGGTTAGAAAAAACTTTAGTGAGCATAGTTCCATTTCTGTGTCAAGTTCATTAAAAAATGAAACAGGAATTGTGAGCATAGTTCCTGTTCTGTGTCAAGCTCATTAAAAAATGAACTAGATGGTTGTGAGCATAGTTCCAATTCTGTGTTAGGCTCATTAAAAAATGAAATGGATGTCCTCAAGCATAGTTATTTTTTCTGTTTCAAGGTTGTGTAAAAATGAAATAGGTCCCCTCAAGCATAGTTACTTTCTGTTTCAAGCTTGTGTAAAAATGAAACATGCCACTTTGAGTAGTGTTTATTCTTGGTTTCAAGCTCGTTAAAAAATAAAACTGACTTTGAGCACAGTTCCCTTTTAGTGTCAAGCTCGTTAAAAAATGAAATGGATTCTTCCATTATGTCAAGACTCAATGAAGCTTGGGGGGCATGTACCCTATCTCTTTATTAGTGTTAAGTTACTTGACAGTTATACTGGGGGCAAGTACCAACCATTGGACATCATGTTGGGAAATCACCCATCAATGGAAGCCATTTTGAGCATACTTTATTTCAGTTTCGAGCTCGTTAAACCATGAAATGACCCTTTTGAGCATAGTTCATTTTCTATTTCAAGATAATTAAAAAATGAAGTAGGTTTCTTTAAGCATATTTTACCTTTTGGTTTCAAGCTTGCATAAAAATGAAACCATGTTTTGAGCATATTTATTATTCTGTTCCAAGCTCATTAGAAAATGAAGCAGATATCCTGAGCATTCTTTCAACTGATATTTGAGCTCGTTAAAAACAGTAAGATGGCTTTGAGCTTACTTTTCATTTTTCATGCTCTTGTTAAAACATGAAAACTGGTTTGAGCTTACTTTATCATTTTTTGTGCTCTTGTTCAAACCTGAAAAAGGTTTCGAGTGCCTTTTATACCTTAGGTGTGCTCGTTAAAAACTTAGTGAAGAGGTATCGAGTATACTTTTACTTTTTTTAGACTCGTTAAAATTGGATTATGAAAAAAAAACTCATTATAGAGTTATATTTAATCTCTTTTCAGTTTCCTTAAAAACACAAAAAGATTTCCAAGTGATCTTGTTATGTTCACGCTTGTAAGAGAATCAGAACGATCGACTAGTCGATGGTAGGTTATCTCTTTTTTGGAATAACTAGGCCTATTTTACAAAAAAGGAACCCTCTTGGAGCCTTCTTAGTCATTTCAGACTCTCTAAACATGAAATGACAAATGAGTTTTCTTTCATTGGACTCGTAAAATCAAACAATGAAAGACCCTTTTCTAGGAATGAACCCATCCTTTCTCAGGTTCGTAAAACATATGAGATTGGACTCATTCAAAGGACAAGCTATATCGAGCGTTTGTTAACCTTTTCCAGCTTGTTAAAGAGCAAAGAGGTACTTATCAATCATGATGGGGAAACTAAGGAAATAGTTTGTATTTTGTTATGGCAGTACATAGTCACTCTTGAACATGGAACTCATTTGCATATGCATTTTAGGACTTGGGTAATCCATTTTTCATCAATCCCTGCTAATTCCTAGAGTCTTCTTACTCCTTTGAGTTGTCCCAGAATACTCTCACCGTCAATTGCATTGGGGGATTGGTATCATTCTCGTGTCAATACTTCCAAGTCATGCCATGCCCATGTTTAAGAGAAATTTGGTCATCCTTTCACTATCTATAGTTAGTTTACCTTCTATCATGTTGGTCATCCCTGATTCAATTTTGTACATCACTCTACTGTCCGGTTTACTCCAAAGCATATTTGATCATGTTTCGTGTCGATGATGGGGGATTCATAATGGCCCTCCTTCGAAGGGTCTATTCCCGTCGATTTCAATTCCTTATCCAAGAATTAGACTTAGAAACCAAGTCAAGTACCTTGGGCCTACATGCCTTAATGGTAGGTTACCTTGTTTTCAACATGAGTTTACATCATTGGCTCTTGATTGAAAGATCTCATCAAGTGTTCAAATCCAAGTCCTTTGTTCACATTCGATGGTACGTACTAAGATACCTTCGGAATCATTGACATCAATGGTGATTTCCCTTGCATTTTTTAACAATTTAAATCATTGACTAGTAATCAAGTGGTTTCTACCATGTTCGATGTCAAGACATTGTAATCACATGGTTAGATTCGTATCATTGCGGGTTCAACTTGAAGATCCTGGGTTGTCATATATCCTCACCCAGGTTGCGATGGAGTTTTGTTTTGAGTCATATTACACGGATCCACCTTTGTATTGGTCATGGCTGTGTTATCATCTCATCATGGATCTATGCTTGTGTCTAGTAGCCATGATTGTGTTTAGTCGGTCTCTACTACCATGGATCTGCATTGTATTGGTCGGCAGCCATGTTATGAGTCATATGAGATTTGAGTCAATGGTATTGCAGTATCTTCCAGACAACATCCTTGCCTTAGATTTCTTCACTTTGCAAAGGATTCATCTATCGTATTCCTCTAACTTCATTCTTTGAGGGGCATTTTGTTACACCTAAATCTTGCACTCTTTATCCATGTGTCAACCCTTTACCTAATCCCCAATTTTATTTCTGCTAAATTTGGCTGAGGTTGAATTTTTTCTTGCCTTTTTTCCCTCTCTAGGAAGGTCGACGCCTTTTCCCTTCATGCTAAGAACACTGAAGGTGCTTTTTACCTTCATGCTAGGGGTGTCGACGCCGATGCTTTATCTCCCACTACTAGGAGCATCGACGACACTTTTTTCCTTTTTGGAAAGTGCGTTGATCATGTTTAGAGGGAAAAAAATGAAGATTCGAGACCCTTCTTAAAGGTGGATGAGGTGGTGGTTTATCCCTATAATTTAGGTGAGGTGGAATTCGGTTCCCAACCTATAGGGAATATCCCTTAGATCCCTCCTTCTAATCCTCAACCTACTATATCCCTTTAGCATTATAAATTAAACCCTCTCTCCATTTAGAAGGGAGGAAGGTCTATGGTACTTTTATGCTGGTGGAATTTCTAGGTGGCTTACTATCTTGCTTTGGACGCTTTGTCTTGGATTATTGGATGGAAGATTGCAGTGTTAAGGTGAGGTTGTAATTTTCTCTCCCATGTAATTCTATGTATCTCCCTGATTACATTAATACAAATATCTTTCCATAAATGTTATTATGTTGATAATGTTTAGAGCTTTCTTCCTTAACTGTTAGCTTAGATCAATTATATGTTTGGATACACATATACTATTTGCTTGTTTCCACATGCTTTACGGTGTTTTGCAGCTATAGATCTGAAGATTCTAGAGCTTGGATCAACAAAGAGAGAAGAGGATCTGCATATTTTAGGTAGGTGATCTATCTATTTCTTTGCATTTCTGTTTGATCTAGGAAAGTAGATTGTATTCTGTATTTGATTTGTTCTAGATCCACTTGGACTAGGGAGATCTAGCTTGATTTCGATTGAGTATATTTATCCAATAACATGTAGGTTGATAGTTCATTTTTTCTACAAGTAGTTTATTTTTTGGGTAACCATAACCCCAAGAAGGTTGCTCGACTACAGGTTGTGACCCTAAGGGTTGGCCTAAACTCAATAGAGGGTTTAACATATTGGTGTGGGTAGGAGGAACATCCACTGTAGGTTTTACTACAACAAAAGTCTTTCTAGTACTAGTAGAAACTCCACTAATAGATAACGTAACTCGCGCCGATGGTTTCCCCCCTGACGTTGGAATGTACTGAAACCATTTGAGCTGAGGATTGCCCCCCAACTACAGTGGGTATGAGAGAACTAGAAAGACCTAGGATTTAATATTTTAGGGTTGGAGTTTTGACCTAGATTATGAGAAGTCGCACTAGGAGCTAGGACATCTTCAATAGGAGCCAAGGTCTCAGCAAGGGAACGATATCGAGAGGGCCATGGGTCCGAAAGAAGGGGTAAAAGAGCCAACATAGGTTCTTTGTAAGATATAGGTGAGAGAATAATTATTTCCACTCTCTCTGAATAATTGTGAGAGCGATCAAGAGATGCTTGAATTCTCCTATATTCATCCTCATCTGGAGGAGGGTTCTCAAAAGAAGGTCTAGTGACCGCAAATTTGGAAATGTATTGACCCATAGAAGTTCTCTAAAAAATAGCATTAGGGCCATATTCATGTTTCAACAGGACTATCAGTGTGACCTTCCATCAGAGAATGAAAAGAAGTGTCAGCTGTAGGAGGTTGTTGGACCAAGGGATTAACATAACTGTTGGAGCAGGGCCCCGTAGCTACAGGAAAAGCTACTATATCGGAAGAAGAAATCAAAAGAAACAGTACCCGAGCGGCTGAGAAGAGAGAGCTCAACAACTGCACTTAAGGCAGCGGTGAAGACAGGAGGGCTCAGCTACCCTCATAAAGGAAAAGGAGCAGCGGGCTAAGGTATTGAAGACAAAGGACAGAAGAGGACTATACAGGAAGTGGCGCCCATACCCACGATTAGCGCCGGGAAGCATGGAAGACTGCAGAAAGCTATGGTGTGACAGTAAGCGGCAACCCATGGTATAGATGCACCGACTGTCACAGTTAGGGTTTTTGGGTTACTATTGGGAAATGCCCATAGTGTTGTAATAGGAAGAGACCTTTGGGCTACCTATATAAGCATGTATTTTGTATTGTAAAAGGTTAGACAATTGGGTAGCTGCTTAGACAGTCAGACGTGGGGTAGCCACTAAGTCATTTATCTAGCCAAGTGTCTCTAGAGTCTCAGTATTATAAGACTCGAGATCTGGTCCTGTTAATCCATTTGTATTATCTTACTGTAACTAGTAGCTGGCTCTTTGAGCATGTATGTAACAATCCGCAGGGATTGAGAGAGAGAGGAACAGTATATTGTAAGAAGGAAATATAAGAAGAAGAAGAGATCTAAGAGAGAAGGGCTCCCAGTTGTGTGTGTGGAGTTTCCTAGAAGATCTCAGGCTGCATAATAGGTTGCAGTGGAACTGTGTTTATTCTCTCAAGATATAATATAAAAACCAGTTCTCGTGGACGTAGCTTCCCCCCTGGAGGTGAACCACGTAAAATCCGTGTGTTGTGTGACTATTTCATGTGTTTGTGCTTTAATTATGTGTTATTTGTTATCTGTTACATGAATGTTGCTTATCAGTTGATGGACGTATGTATGTTATGCTTCATTTTATAGCACATAAAGGGTTAAATGCAAGTTGAAGGTATCAAGTAAACTGTATATGAGTTTATTAGTGCTTAGTTCATAACAGTTTGATAGTTGCAGTGTTAAGTGACTCCGATATGAGTTCCGTGAGTTCAGCGTAGTTGATGTTAGCATGTTAAACTATAGAAGGCTGAGTGAAGTGGTTTAACACCCTGGTGAAGGTTAACAGAGTTATTAGACCCAGGAGGGAGGTCCCAGGACCTTGAAAGTTGGTATGCATATCGAGCCTCATTATAGGACATAGTATAGAGTAGGAAGGAGATATCGCATCGTCTAGGGAGCTGCGGTGTGAGATATCACAGGGAAGGAGCTCAGCAAGAGAGTAAGTTTGCACATTTCCTTAGAAGCTGCGATGCGATAAGAGTCCGCTCCCTATCAGCGCCAGCTAGAAGGAGAGATCGTCCTCGTAGAGAGATCCCGCTGGCTAAGAAGAGTCACAAGACCCTAGGATGCTATAGAACCCGGTTAAGGACACCTGAGTCTTCAACCGACACATCTAATATCACTTCGGGTGAGACTTCAGGCTACTCTGTAGTCTGTCGCCGAAAGGGCCAGTGAGCTAGGGGTTTTGTTGGTACAGTAAAGTAAACCCGGGTCTGCCCACTCAGAAATTCCAACAAATGGTTATGTTGTCATCTTTGAAAACATTGACGAGCTAATGTTCTGTTGGCTTTCTCCTTCTACATCTCCCCCACGAACAAAACATTTCTTCGTCCTGAAGAAATAGGGAGGTACCGTAAAAATGAACTCTGGTGGATGTAGTCAGACTTGCTCATGCTGGGGGCTGTGCAGCCAGATGGTCGGTCTCCTTTGGACACAGACTTCGACGATAGCTGGGGCTGTGATGGCCAGATGATGCTGAAAGTCGGTCCAACTCTGTAATTCCTTCTGAATATCGATCGTTAAGGTTGTAAGCCTTGAAAGGATCGACATCTTTTCGAACATAGGCATTTCTGCGATATTCTCCATGTTGGGACCCAACAGTTGGTTTTTCTCTTCTGCAGCATTGATGAGCCGTTTCATCTGTGGACAGATGATGTCGACTTTCTCTAAGTTGGGAAGGGCTTGTTGAACCCACTGATGTGCCTCTTGTTCCAGCTTCTACAGTTTGTTGGTCTCCATCACAAGTTGTTCTTCGATAGTCTGCCACAGTTCTGCCTCTGTCGACTTTTAGCTCTCCAAAGCCTGAATACCCTGCCTTTCCTGCCTTGTCTGCTGATAGACCTACCCATAGTGAGTAGGACAGTCTTGCAATACTTCCTCAGTAACAATTGATTCTTCCATATGATCCTGGAGAACTTTGTATGCCTCCGAGAATGCAGTGTGTTGGGCCAAGAGTAGTCGAACAGTCTCCTCCTTTTGTTCTTCCTTGGTCTCTTGCATCCGGGTCTGGACAGTCGATACCATTGTCTCGAAGAGCTGATATGCTCTTTCAAGTGGTCGATCTGTGTCGACATCGATAGGGCCTGGTATCACGGTCTGGACTAGAGCTCTGCATCGGCCGAGAAACTCGACTTCTTCTGCATGTTTGGTGACCAGCTCTTTAGTTTTCCGATCTGTCCTTTTCTTGGACTCTTTGGCCATAGTTTTCAGGAGTTGGCCGACCTCTGTGTCGTCCAAGGAACTTGCATCCCTTAGACTAATCCAGAGACCGGATGTTCTATGTTGCTCTTTCTTTTTCTTCTGAATGTCCGACATACTCCCATACAATACTATTTTCTTAAAGTCTTCTACGGTCAACTTTTCATTACTGGTTACAGCTATCTTCTTTCGGCTGACTAGGATCCACTATACTCTACCTCCGACACAAGACCAGCTACCCCCCCATAGCCTACCCGACGCTTTTTAGAAAGCTTGGATGGTTCGACTCACTTGCTCAGGAAGTATTCCCACTCCCTTTCTGCAATAAACTTCTCCCACTTCCTCTGCTTTTCCACCCAGTTGGTATTTGGTGGCTTTTCACACAGTGGTGGTCTAGGTTCGACGATGTGGCCTGCTCCGTTCTCTATCAAGAATTTGAATAGCAAAGTCGGCAAGGTGCACAAGAATTGTTCGGTGAAATCTATGTAGAATTTCACTTTTATAGTTTCCACTGACGTCCTTTCTTCGACCGCTTGCTCCTCACAGAAGTCGTCGGTGATTTTCTCAAACCACTCCGACAGATTTGTTCGTCCTCCTCGGAATAGTTTATCTAGCAACTGCTGTTCTTTAGTTGCGTCCGGTCTTCTCATCCAGAAGCTGCTTCAACAGTTGTGGCACTGATTCGACAAACTTCTCATGCGTCTCGGTGAAAAATCTTGCCTTGGCTTCAGCGACTGTTAATTTGTTTCGTCTTGCGTAATTTTGCAAGTAGTTCGCAATTTTACGGTCCCACCAGTCCTTGATCTCCTGCTCTGGTATCATATGTGAGCATATATCTTAGACATGTGCTACCGGCAACTAAACCAATGTTGTAATCTCACAGATCACATAAGGTTACCAATAATACATACTAAAACATAACTATAAATCAGATACAAGAGACAAGAACAGATAGGAAAATAGATTATATTATTATAATGAGTTCAGTTCTGTGCCTTGTATGAACTCATTATAATAATATAATATGTTTTCCTATCTGTTCTTGTCTCTTGTATCTGATTTATAGTTATGTTTTAGTATGTATTATTGGTAACCTTATGTGATCTGTGAGATTACAACAGTAAACTTGTTTTTCGAATTAAAGTTTAAATTGGAATTGATTGTGTAAGTTGGGTGCTGGTGTAATTATTGGTGGTGGCGTTTTGAAGACCTTTAGTTTCATGGGTAAACATGGAAAGAGATCCACCTAAGAATCATTAAGTGTGTGAAAAAGATCTATGTTGATCTTTTTTTATGTGATAGACCATTTGATTGTTTTATGTCTTGGTGGGAGATTAGACAAGTGGGGATTTAAATGTCCAATTGACATGTGGATCGATGATAGAGAAGGGAGTGAAGAATTCAGTCAAATTGTGTCCAAATTAGAATAGAATAAAAAACCAAGGATTGGCTTACAAAATACACTTCAACAAATTTATGGTAATTCTTATGTTCAATTCCAATTACAAGAAATATAATTCTTGTAACAATTACAAGACTTAGAGATTTTACAGCTATTGGGTTGTGGAAACATTCTTGTAACATGGTTATTGGAGGTCTCAAAGGGATTACATGAGCCCTGCATCCATCATTTTTCTAGTAATAACCCCCCTCTTGAACTAGAATCATGAATACAATATAAATGTTTTTGATGAATTTTTCATAATGCTTAATAAAGTTCCCTTTATTATAATCACCGATGCATCAAACTATTTTAAATTCATTTAGACTCACTCAAAATGTTGTAGATTACAAATGCACGCCTTAAACGCTCAAATCACTCAAAATGCCATGTAACGTTATTATTTATTGTTCATACACATCCATGTCTTTGTAGAAATAATAATATCAAGTTAAAAAATAAATAACACAGAAATAAGAAATATAATCTTAAACACCATCACACCCTTACACATATCACTCACTTAATTCCTACCCATGTATTTATCATCAATGTATTAAAATACACAATAACCTATCCATGTGCCAATGCACCATGAAGTATATCATTGATATAATTATTCATATGGTTGTCTCGACATCTCAATGCACTATTAGATAATTTTGGTTATTTACTTAAATTCCATGGCATACAAATATTTTACTCTAAACATGTCCAAAATTGTCCAAAAACTATATAAAATACTTAAATCTTTGAATATTTTTACAAAAATATAGTTAAACATGTTACCATAGTTATCAAATTTCAGTTCAATTTACATAAAAACTACATATGTCTAAAATTTATAATAGTAGAAAAATTTAATAATAAATATTTAATCTAAATATGTCCAAAATTATCCAAAAATTAAATAAAATACTCAAAATTTAGATATTTTTACAAAAATATAACTAAACATTTTATCATAGTTATAAGTTTGAGTTCAAGTTATATGAAAACAATTGATGTCTAAAATTTATAATAGTAAGAATATTTGACTATATATCAAAAATTCAATATGCATGTTTTATGCAATGTAATATTCTGACAAATGAGATTGTCCACACGATTGGAAAACTTGATCTTGCTTTCCATAGTGGTGTTACCCAATGACCCTTCCATGCATGTAGTTGAAAAAAAAATTACCTTTCTACCTTGTAAATCACCATCCCAATCTAAATTAAAAATTTGTGAATCAATATCCCAAACACAAATTAAAAAGAACACGAGACCTAATAGAAAGTTCAATCCTTGTTGGCAAGGGGTTGGAGATAGGTGAGTTGCACAGCATCTAGGATGCTGCATAGACTCACGAGGCACCGTGCAAGGCAAAGATAGCGCGAGAGGCAGAAAATAGTCCAATTTTTATGTCATATTTGTACTCATTGACCATTTCTTCGAAATATTGGTCCTTAATGGTTAAATTCATTAGAAGTTGTTAGGAGTTAGTTAGAAGTGGACCTTGAATGTAAAGGCGGAAGACTATATATAGAGTTAGAATTGCAAATGTAAGATATACATGGGATATCTGCGAACTGAGAAATACTGTATGTTTAGATCTATTGCACAGAAGTAATATGACATTAAGGATGTTTCTATGAATTGCTATTGTCTTCCATGTCTCTTTTCTATTTTTAAATGTTGCGATATCAATGATGGATGTTTTATGGATTTGCTTTATGAACGAATAATATGATATTGTTGCGATGAATAATTAAATGATGTGATCTTTTTAGATATGTGGTTATACTAGTAGATATGTGATGAATGCTACGATGCTTGATGAATGGCTCTGTTAGATCTTATAATTATGTTTCTAAACCGTTGATTCCCTGATCCTCCTCCTTACTGCCAAAAACTTGGTTCCAACATCTCTCCCTCGAACGCCTCGAGTGAGACTTCATCTACTCTACGGGTGTTGCTGGGAAGGGTAAAACCTATCTAGGCTAGTGCTCAAGTAGATCGCACTGGTTGGGAGTCGACAAAGCGAGAACCCTTGTCGACGAGGCTTTGTTGGTGGGTTCTGTCCAACAAATGGTTCCCTTTTCAAGACCTCATTGCAACTAAAGAGGAGGATATGTTGTGGCATCTGAAAAACCCGGAGATTCAAGATTGGTTCGACCTAATACTGCAAGAATTCACTGAAGCCAAGAACTAGAACCCGGAGTTAACAAAAAATGAATGGTTGGAGAGGTACATTCATGACAGTCCTCACGAATGGTTTTTTTGTGAGTTCCCCATCATATTATACGAGTGGCTGGCATGATTCAACTACAAGAAGTGCAACTTATAGGGAGGAGAGTTGACGTCTTGGACCCTCGAGCAAATTCAGGAACAACAAGAAACTGACAACAAGGCATCACAAGCTGTCGAAGTTTGGTTGGATAGTATTTTGGAAGGATACATCACTGAGTTCACATTCAATACCAACAAGTCCTACAGTGAAGCAGAATGGGAAATCTTCAACGGGCCATGAGGTAGGTTCTTACTGTCTCTACAATTGTCAATCAAGATGCTTGTTTGTGAAAAGGGCATACTAAAGATGCACCTCGAGTAGTCAAACTCTAGTGTGCGGAGGCTATGAACACCGCGATAGAAGGGGGGCGATGAATGGAAAGATAAGGGGTAGATGGGTGTGAGTTTCGATGAAACTATGAGGGCATCTAAGGAAGAGAGTGGTTGTACAAGAGGAGGAGCAAGGTTCTGAGTAGAGAAGAGGCAGAGGACGAGGGAAGGTCCTACTATGATCAGAACACAATACCACAAAGGAAAAACACACAGGATAAAGTGACCCTACAATGATGAAGAGGATGAGAAGACTTAGTCTACGCCTAGGGTAGAAGCACGGTCAAACCTCGGTAGAAACATGTCCACACCTCTGCACACTACTCCACCATCAGGAAAATATATGCACTCTACATCAATGTGTCCGACATGCCAAGCAACATCTAGTAGTAAAGCAGCATCTGCGAGAAGAAGGTCTAGGATGGTGGGAGATGATATGAAGCTACCTATGTTCCATGGAAAAGACACTGATGACCTAGAATAGTATTGGTTCTTAGGTGAGGTAGTTTAGACTGCCAGACAAACTACTAACGATGATGTAAAGAAAGTCTAGTTAGTGACCACCCTTCAAGGTCATGCACTCGATTGGTATATGAGGTTCATAGAGGTCCCACAAGGGACCACGATGAAGACTTTAAATGAGATTCAGAAGGGACTGCTTGAAGGGTGCCATAAATTTATCCATTGGTCTCAAGAGCGCATTTAACTTAAATAAATTAAAATACTCATCGACATGTGTAAATGCATTGACAGAGAAAGTGCACAACGATGGAGGCATAAACACACAATTTCCATTAAATCAATTTATGTCCATGGATTTTGTGCAGTCCCTATCTATCTCTACTCTAAGTGGCTTGATTACACATTCTATCTAGGAATTTTCTTGACCTTTGTTTCCTAATATCATTCTTGTAGGCTTACAAATATAAGAAAGGAATCAATTCCTCCATATCATAACAAATCCATAAAAATTGCAAAATTACTAACAACATCCTTCGAACTCGATCACTACCTTAACTCACTCTATATTCTTGATTGCATACATAGGAGGATGTTATCCTCTTACAACAAATTCATCAAAACAGGTTTGGGAGAGATTCTCTTGCATTAGACACTCAAGTCCGAGGGTACAAAAATTTCATGGCCACTTGGACATGGGTCTTCTATTCGTTGAAGTCCTCCTAGAACACAAAATTTATTTTGTTGTTGTTCACTCACTCTGTTTTCATATCTGCAGTAAAAATTGTTGGAATGATGTTCCATTTCTTCTTTAGAGTCTTCTTTAAACATTTCCATACTATTTTCATCTTAATGGTGATCTCTTTCCTCTACTTCCATATGTCACCATTCTTCATTAGCTTCCTTAATTATTCATACCAACCCTACATAGATATTACCATTTATTTTACTTTTGCATATGTTGGAATATATTAAACCCACTTATAACTTAGGATAAAATAATTAATCATTATTTGATTAATTATCCTCCTAGTAGCTTAATTAGTTGGCATCCACTTGCACCTTAAAGTCAATACATACCATCTATATCCTAGGAATGTTTTATTTCTGATTCTGGGTTGATATGTACCACCTTTTGACCATCCAAAATTAGTATACAACACTTTACAGCAGATTCTGCTTTTCCTACTTTTCTGTGGATAAGGTAAAGCTAGTCAAATTAGGAAACCGGGTCCTTTTGTTGCCAACCCATCCTTCATGACGTTTCCTCCATTTTCTAGGATTAACATGTTTTTTCCATCTCCTTGACAACTCACTCATTCTTTTTCCAATTCGTGAGGTCCTTGATAGATTTGGGAAGTGCTTTAGCCACCTATGGGGGTTTGCAATATTTTGGTAAGTCAACCTTTTTGAGATTAATGAGTTGTCTCCATATAAATCGATTTTCCTATGAGGGATATACTATTTATGTACACTATTATTCATCATTATTCAATGGAAGGATACACACCAATACTCATCTCTTCATTCATGTGATTCCATCTCTTTTCTTCTCTCTATTTTGCCTGTGTATGCTTGTGAGAATTCTTACTAGAAAGATCTATTTCATTTGCTTCTTATTAGCATAATTGATCATAGAATTGATCTATTATTTCTACATGGTATCATAGAAGCAAGTTTGATCAAGTTCTATAGAGTTGAGGAGCGCATCCATTATCCTATCCCTCTCTGAAGAAGAGCTTGTCTAGCTTACAAGATTTTTCTCCTAGTTTTATTTTGTAGGTTGCAGGGAGTATATTATAGAGCATATCAACAAATTCTATATGGATTCAAAATTTCCTCTACTATCTCCTTTCAACTATGCTGATTGGAAGCCAAAGATGAGCACATACTTGAAGAGGCAATGTCTCTTTGATGTCTCCATTGGTGCATTGAGCGAAACTGAGTCTTATGAAAAGAAGATTGATTGGAAAAATAATTGTGATAGAGCTTATGGAATTATGTGTTTGGGAATGTATCGAAATATACATCATCTCATATATTCTACTGAGTATCCATTTGAGCTTTGGAGAATTTGGAAAAAGATTTTGGTTTGCAGGAAATAGAAGATGAAGCATGGAGCGAACCAAACATCTCCTCTTGTTCTCTCTCTCAAGATTTATTGGCCTCTACATTCTATGATGAAGTTGATCATGATGAATAATTTTCTCATATATTTCATGTTGTTGCTACTCTCCTTGATTCGAATGCTTCCTCCTTCAATGAAGAAGCAAATATTGAAGAGCCATCTTTTTTTGTCTCTTGAAGGTGATTTTTTTTCTTGTGATACTATTGATGAAAAAATAAGTAACACATGGAGCTACTATTGATATTGATGATGATACTATCACTCATTCATTATTCTCAAAATATCCTATTTTAGATTCTGAGTTCTATGTGCCATATCCTTCACACTTTGTGCATACCTCTCTCATTGATGGTGCCTAACCCAGTGATTTCCAAGATGTTTGCTTAGCCAAATCAAGCCTTATTTGTGTCATACCACTCACCTCACTTGATATAATGTGATTCAAATCTCTCATTTTGTTCTTGGAATAAATACTCAGAACCTCCTTGAAGATTGTGAACATCTCATTCTTTCGTCCTGAGTGAAAACATAAAGTTAGGAAACACTTTTGCTTGTTTTTTGACAAAACAAATTGCAAAATTTTATGTTTTCCAACTTCAACCCCTTCAAACCGATATATCCCTTAGGAATTTCACCTTGAATTAAACACAAATGTTTTAGAGAATTGAATTAGCTACATACTCATATTTTTTTTTAAAATTATATACATATAGTGGGGAAAATTTGGCGGGCACCAATGAGACATACTTTAAAATTTTAAGTATGAATAATGAGTGACCTTTGTGGCCTACATTTTTCTTAGAGATAGTTATTTATTTTAGGGAAATGAAATGTATAATAATAATCTACACTCATTTCAATTGTGCATGGACTATATGTTGAGGATTTTTAGACTTATACGCTAATTTTTATTATTGATCGAAATAACATATGTACAAAAAATGGTGCCTTATTGACACATGTTTTTGTCGTCTCATTTTCTTTCAAATGTGACTCTTATCTAAAAAACTAAAAGCACCATTTTGAAAAGGACATTGCAAGGAACAACCTTGTGATTTGTTAAAAAAAAATTGGCTTAGTCTTCATGATGATATTGAATTTTCATTGTCACTAATTTTTAAGTCACTAATTTTTTTAATGATAAAGCTTAGAAAAAAAATAGTAAAAAAAAATAAATACTAAATGAAATTAAAAACAAAATATTGGATGAGAAAGTAGATTGAATGATGAATCTACTGGTATAAACTCCGACAGGTAATTCTCATTTTTTGCAGTGTTTCAACCTTGCTAAAGTGAGACATTTCTGAAAACTGCAGAAATTGTGCTGGAAATGTTGACTAAAAACTCTTGGCTGAGAGATTTAAAATATCTCAGGTGAGAGTTATTTTCATTTGAAATATAACCCAGAGTTAAGAAAATCTCTCGATTGAAATTTGTTTGAAACTCTTGGATGAAAACTTAAAATATATCTCAGTCGAGAGTTTTGTCACATAATGCTTCGAGAATCTTTTAGGGGCCGACACATTAAAGTCCCATAATTCCAACGAGATTCCACAACTTCTCGGCCGATAGGTGTATATATAGGCTCTCATCTGAGATAGTTTTCATCAACCTCTCAATCGAGAATTGTTAATCTGGTTTTTAGCCAATAGTTTGCAAAGAGTTTTTTAGCCAAGAGTTTGTAGAGATTTTTCCTGCCGAGAGTTTGTTGAGCATTTTTTAGCTGAGAGTTTGAAGATCAGTTTTCAGCCGAGAGTTTTAAAATTTCTTGTTCAACAGAGAGTTTTTATATCTATATTGCAGCAATGAGTTCACATATCATAGTTTGCAGATCTGCTAAGATTTCACATTATCCAAGTTCTTCAGGCCACAAAATATTTTTTTTATCAAGGTATTTTCTTTAACCCCTGTTTTGGCAGGCTCTTATTTTTTTCATTAAACACCTTCCGTGAAAACTAAGACTATGGGGATATATCCTTCTTGACAAGCTAGAGCATGCTAGTTTCATATTATTTTTATCATTCACCCATTAGGTATGACAAGCATTTTATCAAAGCCACCTAATCCAGTTTCCCAACACTTAGTCATTTTCATGACTTTCTACAAAGTTTATCCTGAAACCCTATTTTGGCAGATCCATAACTTCTTCCTCAAGAACCTTCAAGTTGATCTGAAGATGTGGATAGGTATACAAAACACCCATCTACACAATGACCATATGGTGTAGTAATTTTCTTGAACCCACAAGCTATGGCGGGAATTTCCCTAAGGCCACTTAGGCATATTTGCTACTTTGGTGTAAAAGCAACTTGAACCCCTATTTTGGAAAGCTATTAATTTTGTCATTAAACACATTTTGTGAAAACTAAGACTATGGAGAGATATCCTTCTTGACAAGATAGAGCATGGCAGTTTCATATTATTTTTATCATTCACCCATTAGGTACGACAAACATTTTCTCAAGGCCACCTGAACCAGTATTCCAACACTAAGTCAATTTCAGGAATTTCTCCAAAGTTTATCATGAAACCCTATTTTGGCAGATCCATAACTTCTTCCTCAGGAACTTTCAAGTCGATATGAAGATGTCGACAGGTAGAAAAAACACCCATATACACAATGACCATATGGTGCGATAATTTTATTCAACCCACAAGCTATGGTAGACATTTCTCAAAGGCCACTTAGGCATATTTTCTACTTTGGTTTAAAAGCAAGTTGAACCCCTGTTTTGGCAAGCTGTTAATTTTTTCATCAAAGCACCTTCTGTGCAAACTAAGAATATGGAGAGATATCCTTCTTAACAAGCTAGAGCATGATAGTTTCAGGTTATTTTTATCCTTCACCCATTAGGTACAGCGAGCATTTTCCCAAGGCCACCTGAGCCAATTTTCCAACACTTAGTCATTTTCAGGACTTTCTCAAAAATTTATCCTGAAACCCTATTTTGGCAGATCCATAATTTTTTCATCAGAAATACTTTATACAAACTAAGATCATGTTTAGGTATAAAAATAAATAGAGTACAACTTGACCATATGTTGCGGGCATTTACTTTAACGTATGATTTATGGTGGGCATTTTCTTGAGACTACTTCTAGGTAATTTTACTTTCTCTGGTGAAAAACATTGTTTTGGCAGATCTATAAGTTTTTCCTCATAATCGATTAAGGAAACCTGAGACCATGGATATATATCCACTTCAACAAGATATAACATGGTATCATGGTGTGGGATTGTTAGTCAAACCCTTAATTATGGAGGGAATTCTCTTAGAGTACTTTTGACTCATTTTTCCATACATAGTCAATTTCCAAAGTTTTGAGAAACTTGCAATTCATCTTCCAGAATGATGTTAGGTTTCAACACTGACTTAATGATAACACTAGGATACAATCATGTGTCTTTCCAGCCTCATAAAACATGCCACATCATCATACTTTCCATGTCATCAAGTTTCCTATTTATGTCATTCAAATTTGTATTTCACTGAGTTTTTCCCTGCCAGATTATGTCCTTGCTTATTCATTCGTCATTACTAAACTCCTTTGACATCAATGACAACCACATTCAACAATTTTGTAAATTTTTCGTACAATAGTGTTTAGCATATTACTCTTATTGGGTCTTGTTGTTATCTTTTTTTCAATGTATGTATTTAACTCTCAATTCCCATATCTTTTCATGCATTGGATTTTAGGTTTTAATTCCTTCAACATGGGAAATCGAAGGAATTGGGAAAGAAAATATGATCGCACCATAACTGATGAAGAGGCAAGGAAAAAGAGAAAGCATGAAAACATGAGAAAGTTAAGAGAAAAAAGAGCAATGGAAAGAAATGTGGAGGCACTTGGCAGTGATGAAGAAATGCAAAATGTGAACCTCACATATGGCGGTGATGAAGGAATGCAGATTGTCAAGGAACACATTGATGAAAGAAATGAAGAACATGGAGGTGACAAGGAAATGACAAATGTGGAGCAAACTATGCGTAGCGTCGATATTGAGACCATGATTGGTGACTAAATAAATTTTGAGATGTTTATAATTTAATTCATAATATATAAACTTATATNATTTATTTTTATGCAGGGTCGACATCCAACATACAACATCCTACCACACTTACCAATTCACAGAGATTAATTAGAAGCTGCAACAATATCGTCATTGACAATATGTTTTTGGAGAATATGGATTCAAGTAAAATTGAAGAAATGGGACCTCCGCATGATCATACAACTCATTATAGAGTAAAAAATATAGTCAAAGAATATTTTGAAGGTATTTCTATCATAGAACAAGCTCAATTGTTAAATATGTTGTTAAAACGAAAATGTCTAAGAAATGCAATGACATTATTGGGCATTAAAAATGTCAAAGAGGCTAAATCAAATGAGATTGTATCACAAAATATGGCATCGGTCCTTGCATCACTTGCAAAAAAGTGATCTCATAATTACATGGTTTCTCGCAAATCTATTCTAACATGGGTTGTGGCAAAAAACACTGTAAATAGTCGTTTGTTGTCTACTACTACAAGAATGTTAAAAACATCAAGAAAAAGTTTATGGAAGCATAAACAAGTTAGGGTTCAATTAGATGAGGATGATGAAGTTGCATGTTGGGGTGTTATTTGTAGGAAACCTTATTAAGATAGACTTCCAGATAATGTGACAGACAGGGTGAAATAGTTTTGGCATTTAAACTCTCATGTCTTACCAAATGAAAAGGATGTTGTGCGACATCGTATATCGAAAGGAAACTATGAAACTCATGCCACACACATAACAGAGATCACTCAAGTGGAAATGTTCAAAATTTTTCTAGAGAGTAATGTTGATGCGAAGATTTCCCTTAGCACATTTGTGAAGCTTAAACCATGGTATGTCAGGCCCATCGTTGTTCGTGACACATGTTGCTATGGATACCATGTAGAATTCGAATTATATTATGAGACATTTCTAGATTTTGGCATGCAGTGTTGGCCAAATAATCCCTCCTGCGAGAGTTCATGAATTTGTATCTAAAATACTATGTGCACGAGAGAATGATCAAGTATTCTATAAGAAACAATGTGGCAGAGGTAAAAAATGTGAGGAATGTTCTGATTTGGCCCTTTTAATGCTAACTACCACATTGATGCAAATGATCCTCTAATATCAAATCACATTGTGAAATGGAAGAGATATGAATATGTTGATTATAGTCCTGTTATAGATTCAACAACAACATCAAGAAAGATTACTTTAGTTGAAAGTGATATCTCTTTGACATATTTTATGAATTTGTACAGGGATCAAATATATAAATATATCAAGCACTCTCACTCAGGACGATGGTAGGACTTACAGTTCAAGAAATCATGATATGTATTTGGAAAAGGAACAATCTTATCCATTGTCGATTTTGCTGAAAATTACACTTTCACTCCGCAAAAGGAGATATAGAGTGAGTATTATCATTCAGATTAGGTATATATACTTGTCCATATTATGTATAGACATACAGAGCTTGATGTCGATGGTTTTGATAGAAATGAAAATAATCATGAAGTAATTAAGGAGTATCATTTATACATCAGTGATGATCGTACACATGATACATGTTTTGTCCAACATTATTTTGGTATTCTTTATAAATAATTATCAAGATGAAAGGTAACTTTTAAAGAAAATTAGGTGTGGTCAGATGGTTGTGCTAGTCAATTAAATCAATGTGCTCATTCTTATGGTTGTCTCGCCTTCATAGAAACATGGATGTTCTCCACACATGGATATTTTTTGAAATGGGACATGGAGAAGGAGAACATGATGGTATTGGGGCCTGCGCGAAATGTGCACTCAATACATATCAAATGAATCACTCTGCTTCTCACCTTGCAAATTCAAATGATGTTGTTAATTGGTGCAAACACAATTTGAGACATGATTTCAATGAAAGGATGGGTAATGTGAGAATTTTTTTCTGGAATATTACAATGGGTGATGTTGACAGATCAATGCCACATAATTGTACTGCAATCTAGAAAACAAGGGGCTTACACTCCATTAGGAGTAAGAAAATGGAAAACATACACGCAATCGAGAAATGAAAGTACTCTTGCTTTTGTCTTGCATGTATTGATGATGTAGATTCCTTGGATGAGTGTCAAAACCAGACTAACAAATTTGTGAAATCATGGAGCCACCAAGAATTGACACCATTTCCCCCATTTGGTAATATCAGTGATGTAAAGCATGACAATGAAGCACTTGTGATTGACAAAGATTATGATCGTGTTTCTGATTTGGTTAGAGAAGGTGATGTATTTGTTGTTATTGCACCGGTAGATAATCCAGAAAAAGTGCATTATTATTTATTGAGATGCACTAGGTCAAAAAGCACGTTGATGCAAGAATTTAAATACCCGTCAAATTATACATATGGTGTGGGTTCAATGGTTATAATGGGACATTTCTTTGTAGAAGTAAGGAAATCTAAAGACCATATTCTTTTTCAAGACTACGAGTCAGATGTTATATGTGCTTGATATAGTCATTTGGTCATAGTAGCCTTGTTGCAGTTGAAGGCAGTGAAGAGTAGGAAAAATTCCAAGCATCGAAAATGGAAATTGTCGATAGAAGATCATAATTCCATTCTTGATAATATGCCATTGGATCATTTCATATGAATAAAAAACACATCAAGGTTGAGGAATTTTTTTCTTTGATTCTAGGGTGGGTGGGTGGCAGGGTCCAAATGAGTTTCCACCTTCACGTGGTTGGCCTCGTCAGTAGAGAATATATATATAATTCTCGAAACTAAGAGAAGCTATTTCTAACAATATTAATTTAAATATATATTATTGGTTTTGTTAAAGCTAGATTCATATATATGTTCTTGATGTTGTTGATGTTTTAATGGCTTTAAATATAAATATTGAGTTTGAACATTACCGAACACCGTTTCAATTTCTAAATTTTTACATATATTTAAAACATAAGTAATCACAATCTCATGATTTTGTATTACTAATTTAAAGATAACTAATGAATATATAGTTCAACCTCAAGTTAGTTCCTCAAGAACATTATGTTGCATGAATAGTGAAGGTGATAAAATACAACAATTTTAGCTTCACAAATGTGTCAAGGGTGATCTTATCATCAATATTTATGTCATGAAGATTCTAAAACAATCCCACTAACTTGGCATTAGTTTCATACTCATCTCCTCATATATGAAAGTGCACCACACAACCTTTTCATTCAATGAAACATGAGCATGAAGATGGAAAAACACCTTTCACCTTATCCCTCATAGTATATGGAGGTCTATCTTCATATGGATTCTTAAAAAATTAACCCAACAACAAAGTTCATCATCTACATCTAATTGAACCATAAATATTTTATGCTTACACAATAAGAACACACTCATTGACATTAAATGCTTGTAACATTTACCTTGTTTTATTATTTGTATACCTTGAAAATGAGTTTTGATCATAGAATTTACATTTATGTATTGTCTTAAATTTTATTTGCAACCATGTTCTCAAACAAAACAAGGAGTGGTTCAAAATTCTTCATGAATTATGTGTCAAAACCATACCAAAAAAATACATCTAAAATCATCATGATACAAATAAAAACGCTTTAATTACGATCATTTATAATTTTTCTATTAAAAAAGGGTCAAATTTACAAATACATATTGCCATTCAAATGTAACTGTTCATATTTACAAATGAATAATTACATATATGATTCAGTGCAGTCGTCATTCTGGATACCGTAGTGCAACCGCCATTCTAGATAATAACCGCAGTAAAGATGATCATAAGCTATTGTACATGGTGCCAAAAAACCTAGATAATTAGCTGCATAAAGATGATCATCAATAGTACATGGCACTGAAAAGTTGCTAAACACCAAGATGGTAAAACAATATCAACAAAGTAAACACTACATACATAACAAGAGGACCCTAAACCCAAAATTCGGCAAACCTAAACTATTGCAATGATTGAAAGGAATAAAAACAACTTCAAAAGAGAAAACAAATAGAAAGAAAAATAAAAAAATTTCAGTTTGATCATCTCAATCACTAGTTTTTGCTGAAATAATCAACAATCAGCAATAAATCAGAAATACAAAAAACACATAGGCATAATGTCAACAGTAGCAGAGGATGACAATCGGCTCTGGAAGCTCATCTTTGTGGGTATGAATGTAAGCCTATGGGCTTGAAAAAGGGGGGACTAGGACAAACAAAGAATATGATGCCATAGGAGAAGTTAGTCAAGGTTTTTTTGTTGTATTTATAGTTTTATTATTGACTGAGAAAGGGAAGATTCATCAATTGCTGTGTGCTATTCTCTTATTCAGTCTGTGTGTAATGTATTTGATGGTTTTGGAATCATCCCACTTGAGCTTCAATATACCTAAAGTCTTCATGATCCTGGCCACATACCTTTGTTTGAAGAGCAGAAAGGTCTGAAAAAGGAACTAGTTGAATATATTTTTAGAAGGTTATGATGGCATTTAGCGGACATTTGAGTGGCAGTAACATATCCTACCATAATATATCATTGCCCAGGGATATATCATAGAAACAATTAGAAGAGGCTATTCTTAAATATTAAAAACTAGCAGTAGTCAGTGCACAAAATTTGAAGAACAGTAATAAATTCTCACACCAACAGATCTGTAGGTAATAATACTTGAAGCAATTTGAATAGTGATGGCCACCACCAGAGAAGGTGAACATGAGCCATATCTACCCGTCTTACCAACATGGATTCAATCAATTGTGTGACAAGCCTGCTCAACTGAAAGAGCAGGCCAAGAGCCACTCAAATACTGACGATGCCCCATAGTTTGGATAGGCATGAATATTGGAAAGGCAGATTGGTATTTCCTTGAAGCAACTAAATGCCCCTCCTTAGAAATTTTAGTGGATTCATCTTCATTTCCTAATGAAGCTGCTATTTAGACCTTGGCTAGTGAACATAGAGAGAAGGGGTTGTCAGAGTGAGTGAATTGATTTATATAAATGTAAATCCTTCCTTGACCAATAGAATTTCTTAATTTCCAAGATAAGTATAAGAATCAGGAGTTTCATTGGTTTCAGTACAATGGCTCATTCCTGGGCTATTTCCTTTTTAGGTTCAGAACCCTCTTTGATTCCATTTCGAGTTTGAGATCCAATAATAATGGCTCTTCCATATTGAGATCTTGTTACAGCATCCCTAGTAGGGTGAAGGCATAGGCCCTAGAGGAAAAGGCAGATTGATAATTGGTGGATCAAGTCATTTACTTGAAATAAGCACCAATTTCATCTGCATTTGCATCCAATCCTACTATTATCTTCTAGGCCTTTCTTTAGCTAGGAATACAGTATAAGTATTCTCTTGTGAAGTCTCCTATAAATCCACTAAATGGAATTGGTTATCTATCTAGGTTGGGGATACTAGGCTCGGTTCTGTGAGTCACTATATATTCCCTTCCTTGTCTATTTCCTTCCTCGAGCAAGAGTCTTCCATTTAGGTTATGTGGTGGGTCCTACCCATTTTTTTTCTCTTATACAGTATGTGTGTAATGTATTTGAATGTTTTTGATGAATGTTAGTTAATGAAGAAGAGTTTTTACATTGCATAACCCTAATGAGGAACCGGTCTAAATGGATGAATGATTGCAAGATATGTTTTGTGTGCATGCATACCTAATCTTGGGGAAGAGATAGAGAAATTATGAATGATTATATAACTGTGTGAAGCATAGAATAGGTTTTAGATACCTATAGTTCTATGTAACTCTATGTGAGTATAATTGATGAAACACAATTGTGTAGAATATTCTTGGAAGATTACAGTTCGCATAGCTAGGTAGAATCTATATAAGGGGTTCCAGTTCATATGATGTTGGAGAGAACCTGTATAGGTTCCAATTTCTGTAGAAGTCTGTCGAAGACTTAACAGAGTTGTATAAAGAACCTGTCAAATGTGTGACTATGTGATAAGGGTAGAGTGTTCCTGTACAAATATATCTCACAGAATGGAAGAAAGAGATAGGGATGGTGAGGTTCCTATGAACTTCATGAGACGAGATTAATTTTTGCACAATTGTAGTAGAGCCTAGAATCTAGAGGCATTATAGACTGAATGTATAAATATAGTAGAGATCAAGTGAATGGATCATACACAATCAATTAAAGGGTCTGTGTCTTTGAAGTTCATATGAATAATAGCCATGCATTATCCATGGTGATATAACAATAGGGAATTGGTGAAAAACTGTTAAGTGGTTGACTTGTTGACGAAGAAATTTGTTCATGGGATAACAAATTGAATATGATGAAAATCATCTGAAAATAAATACATGATTCCCAACAATGATCTCGTGCATGCAGTAGCATATGATGATTGTCAAAATTTTGCAACCAATAGTAAGAATAATAAATTTGTTGGAGCAAATCTAGGCTCTCTAGACAGTCAACAAACAACCATCTTTTACTTCATCCAAAAAGGGCACTAAATATCAAATGACTAGAGAAGATACTGGTTTGAAAACAATATTTGATTTAGAATCCATTAGTGGCAAGCCTATCCTATAAATTAAGAAGGCTATATTAGATGAGAAGCTGCTGCACTCCCTGAGAGGGCCAATTCTACCATGGCTGAAAAGATGTTTCTCTCACTTATCTGAGAGAGAAATTATCCATTCACAAGAGGACAACAACATATGACTCATTTATTATTTATAAATAGCACATTGATATGGAATTACCTTGTACAGATTCAGAAAGGGGTGCAAGGGTTGATGACGAGTAGAATATTGCTGAGATCAGTGATTGATTGCACATACAACAATGTTGTGGCCAGATCCTAGTGGATTATTCATTCATGGTCCCAACCAGATCTACAGTGCATGAGCATGTCAATTGAGAATGGATGAATGACATAAATGTGGGCTCTGAGGTTACAACAATTGATAAGGTTGAACAACCTTCCTATAATGTCCCAAAAAACAAATCTGAAAAGTCTATTATCTAGGAGCCTGTTGAATTGTATATGATTCCAAAGAGAAATTTTGAAAGAGACTCCCTAAGTCTAGCATGGAATCCTATGATAGATAACAATCCCCATGTTTTAGTTAACAATGTTGATAAAATGTATCTTCATAAAGAATCCAATGGTCAAGCGAATGGACAAGGGTCTTTGCCAATGAAACAAAATGATAAAACTGTCAAGTAACTATCAGGAATGAAAATAGGATGCAAGTATGGGAAATTGAAAGCAAAGCAAGTCCCAACAACAAAAAAAACTGAAATAGCTGGAAGGAGTGGAAAATCAACAAAGTCGACTTCATTGGCCGAAGCACAGTTTGATGAATATGGATGTCATTGATGACAATATTAATGACAAATGACAAATGACAAGTGGAAAAATTGATGGAATGAACAATATAGATCACATGGTTTGAGGGTATGGTACAAGCATGGAATTTACAAACAAGACAAAGCTTGTTGACATGGATTAATACAATTGGCACAAGACATAAAGACAAGATGAAATGGAGGACGATGACTTGGCATACAAGATAATAAGAAAATTAACAAGTTGACAAATAAGGTGTAAATTCCAATAATGGACAAAGAAAACAAGGATGACATGGGAGATGAAGTGGACAAGGAGAAGATGCTGCTAGCATCTTCTACAACCAGCTACGTGCATCATTATTAAGGCTATGCAGGAATGAAAATGGAAAATGAATATTGGATGGCATGATGGACAAATTGTTGGCTACGGGTGTGCTATGGGAATTCCCACACCCTAGCTACAGGATTCCCATGTGCTAATGCATGAAGACATATACGGGGATCACTTAATGACTGAGTAATATCATTTAAATTTATTAAATGATAAAATAGACATAAATGAGATAAGTAGGCTTCTATACTTAATAAGTAAATCTTAGAAATGAAATATTATTTGGTGAATAAAGAATTAAAAATAAATATGAAGAAGTCGGCTCCATTCAAATAAATTAATTTATTCTTTGATAGGTCAGCTCCAAAACCTCATGGGAAACAAGTATAAATAAGCCAATGTTTTGATTTTTGAATTAAGAAATTTGGATAAGCTCTGAGGAATTTCATGGGATTACTAAGGAAATTCGTGGAGCTTGACTGAGGCTTCCTCAGACCCAATCTTTTACAGCAGTGTATAATTTATTTTTTGAAGTGAAAAGAGATCGTGGGTGTGGTTGTTTTTAAGGGAAACTCGTGGAGTATACAGACAACTCTGATTTTGGTGGTTTTATGGAGAATTTAGAGGGCTGTAACAGCAATAGTTTATTAGCAGTGAAGTTTATTTGTGACTGTTTTGAAACAACATATAAGTTTTCTACTTTACTGCTATTTTATTTCATGTTAACAGTCCCTCGATGATGACCAACAATGTTCAATCGAAGTCATGGATGTTCTAAGTTTGGAGGAGTAGCCGAGATAAGTTTATGTGGACAAGAAGAACCAAAGACATTCTTGAAGTCTTGGTATGAATAGATTCTTGAAGTCTTGGCAATGAGAACTGCTGAATGCTTATACACTCATAGGTTTCTATATTGTACATGTCACATGTGTACAAGCCAATGTGAAATGTACAATCTAGACTCAGTATTGTACTTCAAAATCAAAACCCCCATAAATATATAACAATGTATATCTTTTCAATCCACTGAGGGATACATATCTAATAGATCAAAACATGGATAATAGATCATGGGTATCCTTCAATCCAATAGAAGGTGATAACCTTCTAATACCATGGTCATCCTTAAATTTTAACATATGAATGGTTTGTGTTGGATCAATTGTCTATTTCCCTCTTATCCAGAATATTAAAAAAATAACAATATAGTGAATATTAAGCTAATAAGATAAACCAATAATCATGGATCCATGATCTGAAGTGTAATGCTAGTGAAGGAAATCACTGAGAGAGTCAAGAAATTTTTTTATGATGGTGAAACGATCCCACAAGTAAACCTAATATGGGAGAAAATGTCCCCAATCCTTTCCCCATATTTTCAAACCCTCCATAATAAACAAATTGAACATGAGACCAAACCTTAGGAACACCATTTACTAACTCAATCTATGAAACCATCGATTCTTTCACCATATTTAAAAATTCTTCGTTATAAACAAATCGAACAGGGGACCATATCATGGGTTTACTAACTCATATGGAGTCATTTTTGTAGCTCCATGATAAGTGGTATTATACCACAATTATACAAGAAAAAAAAATGGTTCCCTTTGGTGTTTATTTCTAAAGTGAGGAATCTCAAATAGGTTTCTAAGAAATTATTGAGTGATTTTTTCTCACCATGTGTTTGGGGGTAATACTCCATGTGTAGGATCAACTAGGTACCCTAATGTCTCTCTAGATATTGCTTAAAGTTTCTCATGAATAATGTAGGGTCACAATTAGATAAAATGGAAGTTAGCATTCCATTTAACTTAAATACCTAGTTCACCAAGACTTGATCCACTAGTGATGGTGTAAAAGGGTGTGACAAGGGATGAAAGTGAGCATATTTGGAAATACCATAAAAAAACCACCATGATGAATGAGTTATTACCAACTCTAGGAATCCCCACTATAAAATCCATAGGGATATTAGACCATATATGTGTTGGAATTAGAAGTAGATGCAAGGCCTCTAGTGACTTCACCATCTATCTCTTGTTCCATTGGAAAGTTTTGCACACCACTACCTTCTTCTAGATGTTGGTTTTTGTGCCTTCCCAAAAGAAGGAATGCTTAATACTTTAATAGGTTTTATCAAAGCCCAACTTAATTCATATGCATGATGAGTGTAACTCTTTCAATATCCTTTGTTTTAAGGTAGATTTTGGTTCTAAAAATATTTTCCCTTTATACCTCAATGTATCTTGGTGCCAAGTATACATTTTAGGGGGTTCAAGTATTCTTCAAGCCTTTTGATGATTTTCACTATTGTGCCAATTTTTGTCCATTATTAATAAGCTTCATTGAGCCAACCGAGAAATGGGAAAAATAATGCAAATAGGGAGCCCTCCTCCTCAAATTTCCTAGACAATGCATCAACCACCACATGTTCTCTACCTTTATTATATATAATATCATAATCATGCCCCAACATCTTGGTAACCCACTTATGCTTATTTGGTGGACACAAACTTTGTTTGAGAAAATATTTTAAACTATGATGGTAAATCTTGATCTGGAAACACCTCCCTAAGATATATTGATTCCATGTCTCAAATTCATGAAGGATGGTCATCATCTCTTCTTCAATTGTATATTTTCCCAAATTCTGATCACATAACTACTTGCTAGTAATTGTTGAAGGGAATCCTTCTTGCATCAATACTAGTCCAAGATCTCTTCTAGAGGAACCACATTTCGACATAAAAGATTTAGGAAAATCTAACATTGATAATATTGGAGCAGTGCACATGGAATCATATAAGTATGGGAAGGCCCATTCATAGGCATCACTCTAAACAAAGGAATTCTTTTTTAGTGATGAATTTAAGGGTGCAAGAATTTAAATTTTCACAAATATTTGGTAGTAGCCTATGAGTTTGAGGAACACATGTAATCCCTTTAGAGTATTAGGGAATGGCCATTCTTACATAGCTACCACTTTCTTTAGGTCCAATCGTACTCCTTATTGACTCACAATGTGACCCAAATATTCAACCTCAAAAACCACAAAGGAACATTTGGTACACTTCACAAATAACTAGTGGTCCCTCAATAATTTCAAAGAACATTCAACATGCTCTAGGTGGAATTACCATGTGGTAGTTCAAATAAAAATGTTGTATTTCATCCCTTCCTTGTCTATTGTCATGTATATGAGCAATTTGCAGTGCATTGACATAGGCAAAACGTTGATGAAAAAACATACCAATGATGAATTGGTTTGATTATTGTCTTGAAAAGCGATATGACCTTCATGTCAGTGAATTTCTTAACATCAACAGTCTTGAAGTGATTTTTATGCACTGCAAATGACTTGCATAATTTTAATTCAAAGAAAAAGTAGTCACTTGTTGCAAAGAATATTGCTTTACCTGTAAGTGAAAAATATTCCCGTGTGCTTTTTTATTTTTCTATTGTGGTAGAGATCATTCAAAACATCATTACTTGCAAAGGTATAAGAGAATTTTCCATCCAGTCCCATGACCAAAACAATAAGAAACTGAACACAATAAAAATTAGTGCTATCCAGAATTTCAAGCAAACTGCCAAGAATGCACCAGATAAAACTTGAATCCATGCCCTTTTAGGTTTCAGGTATTGGCCAAAATAGACATGAAAGAAATGAGGATTGAAGTCTCAACCTTGTGAAATGCTACATAACATAACCATGACATTAAAACCAATGGTTAAAGGTTTTAATATGGATTTAACTTTACATGAGCAATAACACAAGAATAAACCAAAGACCTAATAAAAAATATCTGCACTCAAATAATTTTTTTTGAAAAGAATAAACCCTTTAACAAAAATAACAAATATATGAGAACAAAGATAGAAAATGTAGCTCAAAATTTATGTTTGCCTCCAATTTCAAAACAAGTTCCACTACATGAAATTATATATAGAAGTCTTACCTCACAAATTTTGCAATTGTCTATCAAAAATATATCAGAAATATATCTTTGTTGTGGCTTCGGAAAATGCAAGTCCTAGATTATTAGTGATTAGTTCACCGACCAAAATAATAATTTCCAATTTTCATATAGAAAACAATAAAATATTTAACAAGATAAATCTTTAAGGAAATGGATAGAATATTAAAATTAAATATATATTTTTAAATTGACGAGGCACAATGGTAAAAAGGTGGCATATAAGCAGGTGTAAAGTCCCGGATTAACAGAGATTTGTTCACTAACCCAAAAAAAATAATTACAAAATTTCATCTCTTTCAACTTAACGTTCTTCTGGTCACTGCATTAAGGTTTGTCTTTGAGATTTCATACCATAATTCATGTACAAGAAGGAATAAATAAAGTGCAGGAGATACAAGACTAAGGAATAACAACCATTATTTGAATCTGCTTTACACTAAGATAATTTTGAGTTTGATGTTGTCACTAAAGGGACAAGTCAAACAGGGTAAACCATATACATACCTTGAGAGAGGTTTAAAGCAGACCAAAACTGACCTTAGAATCGTAGTCAACAAAAAGAGAGGTTTCAATCAAAAGCACAAGCTTGAGTAATTCATTCATGTCCAAAACATACATGCTAAGGACACACAATCACTTAGCATAAGAGACACTCAGTCATATTGATAGCCTCTGACAGTCATGTTGAGTAACTCACAGTACACACTTGAAGAGTAACCTCATGATCACTCCGGGGATAGAACCCAGCACACAGGAAAAACCCATAAGAACTAAAGCTGAGAAAATCATAAGGTAATGTATGCAGGAATATTTCACCTTCTACGGATAGAAGTTGTTCCTCTAGTCTGATTGGTTCAGATCTAGAACAAATCAGTGAACGACAAAGGATGAAGACCCTTCCTAAATGTTGTAGACACCTAGAATGTTGCTTCGATAGTGAACCTGTGTACCTGCAATCAGATCAAACACACAAACACATCAAATCTACCAGAACATAATCTATTTATCCATGTCAGTGACTAAGGAATCCAACAACATTTACATGCAAAATCAAAACAACAGTAATGTGGGATGGAAATCAGCTTTGCATTAAGATGAATGGAGAAGTTTACAACAAATTAAGCCTTAGTGTCGACATGCATCTCCATGAAACCAACACTTTCAACCCCATAAGCTACAACTTTGCTCTCTATGCTCTCAAATGGCTTGGGCCAAGTGGTCAATCCAACAACATAACAATACCTCTAAAGTTCCCCCCCTCAACCATGGACATGAGCTTGTATTTATAAGGCTCAATGGATAGGAATGGTTGAGAGGTTTGTGGGTAAGGTGGCCTCTAAGATGCTATGATGGGGGATCTCAATCTCAACTAACCCACTATGATAGGGATAAGGGAGGACACAAGGCTCATGACCTAGAAGCCTCGAGAAACTTCTCTTTTTCCCATTTTACCCAGGGTACCACTTTTCTCCTCTTATGACAAAGCGGTTTAGGTTAGAACTGCTTATGGGACAAAGGCCATAGGAGATGGCACTACTTATGGAAAATAAGATACAGGCGGTGCAAGCAAGGTATCACTCATGGTTAATGGGGAAAGCGCCGTGCTAAGTATTTTCATGAAAGATTGACAAACAACATGGGTTTCCACTCCTAGTGTTGGGATTAAGGGAAAGTATGTAAGTGAAAGGTCTTATCACATGTTGGTGACAGGATTTGGGTATAACAAGATGCCCCCCAAAGCATGAGTCTTAGAGGGATATGATAAACGAGATCTTTGAGAGAACAAGTTGTCACTTCGAGGTGACAATGTCAGCTTGATCGGATCATGTCATCTAGTTGGCATCTGCAGTACATCAGTATTTTTGACTCATAGACACAAGTAACCAACTCATGGCCATAGACCAATACATGGCAGATCCATGGGAGGAATAAACAAGCATGGCTACTAGAATACAATGTAGATCCATGTGATAGAGGACTCAAACTTGGACATAGCTACCAGACATACAACGTAGATCCACGTCATACAGACGCAAATTTGAGCATAGCCATGACCATACAAATGTGGATCCATGCTAGATATACAAAAACTCCATCACAACCTGGGGAAAAGCAATGAGCACTTTCAACAAATACCTAGGATCTTCATCTCATCTTCCACAAAGTACGATTCTATCCATGTGATTACAATGATATGAAGTCAAACATGGTAGAAACCACTTGATTACCTGTCAATGATGTGAACCGTTAACAAGTGTGAGCGAGATCACCATGAATACCCAATTGAATGAAATGATATGTAGACAAGTGCCATGTTCAAAGGTAATGACAAACTACTACCATTTATTTACAAAATGATTCCCTTCTCATTTCCCCCATCATGATCGATGAGTGCCTCTTTTTGGTTTTACGAGTTCAAAGAGGGTAACAAACACTCGGTATAGCTTGTTTGAAGACAAGTCCAAACTCATATGTTTTACGAACCTAAGAGAGGAGGGGTTCGTTCCCAAAAATGGGTCTCTCAATTTTTAATTTAACAAGTCCAATGAAAGAAAAATCGACATCGTTCATGTTTAGAGAGTCTGAGCGCTTACAGAAGAAGACTCCAAAAGGGTCCTTTTTCGTATGATTTAGTCCCTAAGGCATGAAAAAGTGTAAAATCATACCTTAGAGAACTCTTCCAGTCATGATTGACTGGAGTGTTCCTTTTTCGTAAATAGTCCATTTGAAATGAAAAAAAAATAACCTACCATCGGAGAGACAACTCTTCAAATTCTTTAACAAGCGTGAAGAAGACAATATCGCTTGACAATCTTTTCGTATTTAGGGAGCCTAAAAAGAGTTTAAAGAGGACTCCATGAGATTTCTTTACACAATGTCAGTTTTTACGAGCCTGGAAAGAATAAAAAATGGACTCGACAATATTTTCATGTTTAAGGAGCCTGGAAAGAGGTGAAAGGAGACTCCATGAAGTTTATTTACACAATGTCATGTTTTTATGAGCCTGAAAAGAATCAGAAATGGAATCGAACCTTTGATACTAGGTTTCAAGAGCGTGACCAAAGTGTCGTAACAAACGCTCATCAACTTTTCCATTTTATGGAAGTACGAAAAAGTCATAAACAAACTCCCAAAGCTTTGCTACTGTTGTTCTTCTATCCTACAATCAACTCAAAAGCAAGTGTTAAATGTGCTCATGACTTAACATTAAGGGATTACTACTAATAAGTTTTGAATAAAAGGTGATTTTAAATCAAAAGTATAGCATGTCAGACCCAAAAATGCATATAAAAAGTAATGTAAATAGTGAAAAATCAAATCATTTTACTATTTACCCATAGTGGAGAGCATTTGGAGCACTTTCCTAGTCAGATCTTTAGCTGCTAATATCGGGAGTTTCCATCGTCGGATTTGAGCACTGTTACTTCGAGGTAATAGTTAAAACCCTAATCTACCTTTTCATAGTCTCAACTTTTTATTTTGATGGGGTTTTGGGCTTGTATGGAAAGACCTAAAACCATGGGAACAAGCACCATGCTTATCCCTTGTGGGATACGTGGTACCTCACTAGAACCGTGCCTAAAACAAGGCTCACAGGTGGTGCCACAGCCTGTCTCTGATGGTGTAAAGGCAGTACCGACCTTGGAGATTTAAAAATGATAGCACAAGCAAAAATAAGTCATTATTTTGAATTTAAATGATTAAGGATGATTCTAATATGTGCTATGATTGTTTTTGGCATGTTTTTTCTGATCAATCATGGTGATATGGAAAGAAATACAACATGACAATGATGATGCTTTCGCTGAATGGAATGCAGGTTGTATAGCCGCATTGCGAGACTATGGGCTCCTGAAATTATTTCGGACCCCTAGCATGGTATCACATGAGCAGTTGCTTGAACACATACTTCGAATGTGGAATCTGGAGTAGCAACACTTTGAGGTTGGGGCTCATATTCTGACAGTAGAGGTAGAGGACATCTACTTCTTGACTGGAATCTTGAGATGGGGTGCCCCCATCTCGTTGACAAGTTCCCAAGGAGGGGATATTACCACATGATAGTTGATAGATCGTCACTGTGTCCCAGGGATGAGGACATCAGGGAAGAAAATCCCCATCAGGGTAGTGACAGATGGACCTCTACAGACTATCCTATTTACTATGCAGAGAGTGGCTGGGAGTTAGGGTGTGTACTAGGATTTTATGGCACACATGTTATATGCCATAGAGGCCATGGCACCTACAGTATTCAACTGGGTGGAAGCCCTGCTTCTGATATTCAAAGATCAGATGACTAAGTGTCGGAAGGGAGAACTAAAGTAGCTTGGATTTGGTTCCATTATAGCCTACTTCTTATTTGAGCAAGTACCTCAGATGATACCTCAGGTGCTCTTCACAAAGATGAGAGCGTGGGGACCCTGTATGCTGAGGTGGGTCCAAATTATGGCTCGCACTAGAGCGGGCATGGGGAAGGTAAAGTTCGGTGACCCATTCTTCAGATGGCTCTGAGATCAGATCCTCATGGTGGAGGATTATGCTTATGTGGGTATAGAATTCAATGGAGACTTTGACCTACCGCTCCCACCTGGCGGACAGTGGGGTGACATCGGTAAGAAGCAAGAAACCCTAAAATGGATACAATTTTTTTATGTTTTTTGATGTTTTTATTTTTTATGTTAAGTAACGAGACCTAAAAATATTCATGCAGATGTTGGAGCAGCATGACCTGGGGGAGCTTCCCCATTGAATAGATGAGCTAGATCCCGCTTTGTACCGCAGGGCGATGATATCACGGGGGAGTTAGAGGAAAACTTGGAGAGGTTGACATTGGATATCCCTGACGCTTCCATTGATGACCTCCCTCTGAGGTATCAGAGACCTACAACAAGAGTACCGGTTCAATTTATTAGGATTCTAAATAGAGTATCCTGGGTAGTGATGTGCTACCACGAGCATCACTAGACATTGTGTGTATGAGATATCTACTGAAAGCTAACAGCAAAGCCGTAGAAATCCATATGCTCTGCATGACCAATACATGGTATAAACAAATGAGGACACTAAACTCAAAACCATATTGAAAATGCTAAAAGCAAAATGAAAGTCAAGAAAAATACATATATACAAGATACTATCCAAGAAATACCTAGGCATAGTACCTCTTTAGATACAACCCATTGTGAGGTTTCCCTAAAGGGATTCCATCGCAGTCAATGACCTTGTAGGCCCCTTTCTCTAAAACTTTAGAAACAATGAAGGGGCCGTACCACATGGACTCAAACTCACCCTTCCCTAGTTTGTCATATCTTTGGTCGTAAGTAAAAACTAGGTCACCCTCATTAAAGGCCCAAGGTTGGATGGATTTATCATACTACGCCTTGACGCATTTCTTATGTGCCTCATTAGCCAAGGCAGCATCTCTCTGAGTCTCGTCAAGGTTATTCAAGTACAAAAATCTCTCTTCCTTTGTGGAAGTGTTTGGGAGAAGTTCGACGGCAAGTTGTAAAGATGGAATCTGACATTGAATTAGTAAGACAGCTTTGAGTCCATAGACAAGCTGGAATGGCGTGAAACCAGTGGTTTTTTTCACCAAAGTCCTATAATCCCAAATAGGGGAGAAAAGAATGTGGTGTCGGTTGGATTTATGATCTCCAACCATCCGATGATGCATAGTTTTCAAAACTTTGTTAATGGCCTCTACTTGACCATTAGCTTGTGGATAATATGGCATAGAGTTTTCATGGCGAAAACCTAGCTTCGCACTTAGTTCCTCCATAATTTTATTATGGAAATGTGATCCGTGATTAGTAACGATGGACTGCGGGACTCCAAATCTAGCTATGATATGATTGAACAAGAAGAGAGCGGAAGTCTTACCATATTCTACATATGTAGGCATGGCCTCAACCCACTTTGTGAAATAGTCCACGGCTACGATGATGTAACCATGCCCCTCAGCTGAGGTGGGTTTACAATGCATAAAGTCAATCCCCCACTTGGAAAATGGGCCAACGGCAATGATGGGGTGTAGCGGAGAGGGATGGGTATGCTTTTTGGGATAAAAATGTTGACAAGGTGGGCATTTCTTAATAGCCTCAAGACAGTCTTTGAAGATGGAAGGCCAGAAATAGCCAGCACAAAGGATTTTCTGGGCTGTAGCCATCCCAGATAAATGACCGCCACATGCTCCAAAGTGGAAATCATTCAACACATGTTCATCCTCCTCATGGGTGAGGCATTGCTGAAGAATAGAATCAATCCCACGTCTATACAAGGTATCATTCAAGATGAGGTAGTATTTTGCGTGGTGACGGATACGGTGGCGATCGTTGCGGGATAAATGTGGATGAAATCATTGTGTTTGGAGATAAATAAGCAAATATCCATACCATGGATCGGTAGTGCTGATCAGGAATAGAAATTCATCAGGAAATGAATCACTCGGTTTAGATTCTGTTGCAACACAGGGAAGATTACACATGATCTCGGCAACGACCAAGGATTTCTTTGATGTGGCTTTAGATAATTCCATATTGAATTCATGTAGTATGACTATCCATCGGGGGTACTTGCCCCCGAGTACCTAATGAGTCAGGATGTAATACATAGGGTTTTGGTCTGCCAATACTGTGGTTGTGCGGAGCAAAATGTAGCGACAAAATTTTTGTACAGCAATGACCGTGGCCAATGCTAACTTCTCCACATGTGAATTTCAAGTTTAAGAATCCATAAGATTCTTACTTGCGTAGTAAATCACGTGTTCTAGACCGTTGGGATTTTCCTGTACTAAGACCATAGCGATGGTAGTAGCGGAGGCAGCAATATACAAGAGAAAATCCTTTGAATAATTCAGGGGGTGTATCACAGGTGAATGAGTCAGAGCATGTTTGAGATTATCAAAGGCGCATTAGGCTTGGTCATTCCAAAAGAACGGAGTGTCCTTTTTAAGGAGATGCATATAACCGTGCGTTTTTTTTGCGAAATTGCACATGAAACAGTGAAGAAAGTTTTCCTTCGCTTGCAAACTTTGGAGTTCAAGGAGATTAGTTGGGGCTGGTAGAGCCAAAATGGATGCAATTTTCAAAGGGTCTATCCAGATGCCATCTTTGGAGACCACGAAACCTAGCAGACATCCCGTCTCAATGAAGAAAACACATTTATGTGGATTGAGTTGTATATTATAATGACGACATCTCAGGAATATGTCTCTAAGATGACCAGGGTGGTCCTCCCATCGCTGTGAATGAGCAGGGAGGTCATCAAGGTACAGTTCAACAATATGTTTAATATCATGAAATGCATAGGACATCCTACGCTGGAATGTGGCTCCAACATTTTTCAAGCCAAAAGGAAACTTATTATATGCAAAGGTTCCCCATGGGAAAATGAATGTTGTCTTGTGCTGATCGGTGGGTAATATCTCAATCTAATTATAGCCATAGAATCCATCCATAAATGAGAAGATGACACTTCCAGCCCAATTGTCGATAATCTTATCGATGTGCGGAGTAGGAAAGTTGTCCTTGGGAAAATATTTATTCAAATACCTAAAATCGATACAGATTCTAATGGTGCCCTTATTTTTATTGACAGGAACAATGTTCGATACCCATTCCGTCAGGGGTACTAGAAAAATAAACCTAGCTTTGAGAAGTTTCTCAATTTCAGCTTTAATCGCTGTGACCTTCCATGGATGGACTTGCCTTAGATTTTTCCTGACAGGCTTAGTCGAGGGACAGGTTTTAATCTCGTGGACCACAATGTATGGGTCAATCCCCGACATCTCTTCATAGGACCATGCAAAAATATCATGAAATTCTTTGAAAAGTGCCCTATATGCTTCAGATTCATTTGTCGAGCAATTCTTCCCAACATGAACATGCTCGATGGTACTAGGCTTGGATGATATGTCAATCAGATTCGTTTGAGTAATGTTGCAAAGGTTTCCTTTAGAATTTGTGTCTTGCAACAATATGGGAATTTGGGGTACATTGAGAATATTGGTAGGAAACAGAAATGCATAATAATGGTTAACCGAACTGGTGTTGGGGAGGAACATGGATCTATGATGGTGATCCTCCCAAATGGACTCGTCAGAAGGAAAAGTCTCAGAGATATAATCTATAACAAGAAGAGATGGTTCTAACTAGTAAGGTAAATGGTAAGGATATGAAGCCACTACATGAAGGTCATCAGTGTGATCTTCGAAAAGGGTTTGAATGGTGTCATACATTGCTTTGGGTGAAATCAACGAGGTGGACTCAACAACCTATTTTCCCTTAGGGTCACAATCAAATGAGGCAATCATATGGACTGTCATGAAATCTATGTTAGGAGGAGTGGATGGAAAAATCCCCATAAGGGATGAATCCTTCAGCATTCCTACCCCAATCAACTGGTAAAAAGGAGGGGACTGCCCTAACATGGGGATGTTATTAGCCATAGAGGTAGTAACATCTGGCATACAGAAATCAAGCTGGTCAATAGTAACAATTCTCCCTAGATGTGGAAATTGGACTTTTCAGAATACTGTTGAAGCAACAGTAGTCATGGCATAAAACCAATTTCTTCCTAGGAGGAGGTTGTAATCTAATGGGGCATCTACCATTTCTACTTGAATTGAAACAGTTTTTCCCCCAAGCTTGACTGTGAGGGCTGATATGAGACCATGGGGCTTGAAACCTCGCCCGTTAAAGGCATTCAGAGTCGTAGGTGATGTTACGAGCTCGGGAGAACCGAGAGCTTTCCAACAAGACAGAGACAACACTGAGGTCGAAGCTCCTTCACCTAGTACCATTCTAAAAACCTTCTTTCCCACTACTTTCGTAATGATCTGAAACGAAATTCTATGAGGTAGCCTAGACTTATAGTTCTCAATATTGAAGTGAATCAAATTAGTATTATTCGGGTCTAAAGATCCTAATGCCGTTAACAAGTTTTTACACTGTGTAGGACAACTTTGGAGTACTTCTAAGATAGACATTGCACAAGGTTCCTGAGCGAGATATTCAATGACATTATAAAATTGAGCAACTCGGGCATTAGGATTGAATACAGGCTTCTGAAGAGTACTCTTGGGTGGACATAAAATCATGTCAAGAGTAGGCTTCTCGATGGATAGGGGGATAGTAGACTAGGATTCAGGAGAACTAGTAGAGGGAACTTTCCCTGAAGAAGAATGATCTTCTTTCTTGTCTACGGGTTTGTCATAATTCTGAATTTGAGTTTGCAGATTAATGGTATCCGAAGACATCATACGAATTTCCTCTAACAAACTAGAGTTACCCTGATTAGACATGTGGTCTATCAGTTGTTGTTGAGGGGGAAAAAGATTCATGAGTACTGCAGGTGCAGGATTTGATTTCAGAAATTGGGAGATTTCATCCCGACGGGTACACTCTTTTGTGAAATGGTCACCTCCACATAGAAGGCATGGATATTTTTCTTTTCTCTTCCCTTTATCGTTATCATTGTTGGTTGGTCTTGGATTCTCCTATTAGTTTCCAGTTTTTTTTTCTTACTTTTACCCTTCTTTTTATTATTGCTCGAGGTTTGAGTACTTTGAATAAAATTTACCTCGGCGAAAACCGTAGGAGTCAAAGGAGTAGGGGTGGTAGTCTGGAGTTTCTTGGTAGGGTTTGCTGTTGACAGGGACTAGATTGAACCAACAATCCCATAAACAGGTACTTCTGCTGGTGGTTTGGTGAGATCGATGCTTGGGCGAGGAACTTGAGGAATCAAGTCATAAAGAGTTCTAGACTGGGAATAGACCAAGTCTAGATACTGGGATTGACTAATAGCATTCTCTTTAGTAACGACACCACCCATAGCCACATCTCGAGCAATTGGAGGAAACAAAGATTTGGTAAACCAATCAACTAATAACTAATCCAGAATAGGGGCCTTAATAAGCCTTATCCACCTTCTCCACTCATGGATATGATTAGATATGTGGGTGGAGGTAATCTGTCATAGAGAGGTTAAGAGATAAGTACCTGTTTCATAAAAAATAGGGAGTTGAAAGTGTGTAAGAAACACAGTTTCCAACGAGCCAAAATCCACAAATGAATGTTGTGGAAGTTCAATGTACCACTTCGTAGTTGTACCAGTCAAAGTTCATTGAAAGAGTCATAACCAAACTGAATCATCCATGAGGGAGTTTGAAGAACACCACAGATGGAATGTCATAACATGGTTTTTTGGATCGTCTCCCTAATTCCCATCGAACTTTGGGATGTCCGATGGTAACTTTACGGGAATGGGATGCCATGAGGGATTGTGTCGAATGGGGTCATTAATCAACTTGGAAAAGTCAGGCAAGTCCAAAATTTGCTAGGAAAGGTAACTGTCGGTTAGGTTACACATACTGGTAATATTGATATGGCATATAATTACTAGTAGGACCGTAAGTGGACTGATAGAGAGGTTGTTGTGAGGAAGAACTAATAGAAAATTCACCTACAGGGGGTTGATTTCCAAGATCAGGACTGTTAGGACCACTAGGGACTCTGGGAGGAGGACCACTAGGACCTACGGGACCACCAGGACCATTGGTACCACTAGGACCACCAGGACCACCAGGAGGCAGACCACCAGACCCTCCAGGTCCACTAGAAGGTAAACCTCCAGAGCCTCCGGAACCACTAGGAGGAGGGCCATATGAATGGGTATCCCCCCCCATAGCTGGCATGTAAGACTAGTTAGACTACCCCCATGGTGTGAAAGTATTACTAGGGTATGGAATTCCAGCATAAGGTATTCCTAGATTGGATGGACAATTAATATTTCCTATAGGTGTTTGATAACCATAACCTCCAGAAGATTGAATGGTTACAGGTTGTGCCCCCAAGGGATGACCTGAAATGGATGGGGGATTAACCATATTATTATGGGTGGGAGGGACATAAACTATAGATTGTTCTATATTAGAGGTATGTCCTTGATTATGTACAATTCCGATGCCAGATAACGTAGGTCGTGCTGGGGGTTGCCCCTCGGCACTAGAAGGTAATGAGGAAATGGGAATTGAAGGTTGGGTTCTAGGTGCAGAAGACCTGGGAGCATTGGGAACAGACATAGCATGAGAGGTGGTGGGGTTTTTAGTTTGACCTGGGTTGTGTGGTGTTACTGTGCAATCTATAATCGGTTCAATGGGTCTCATAGAATCAGCCAGTGAACGATATCCCACAGGAACAACTATGGAACATGATGGTGGTGTGCCCAATATGTCATCTATTTTTCTTTCAATCTCTTGAGCACAGAGAATGGCTACCTAGTATTGTCTACGTTCTTCTTCATCTGGATAAATCTCTTCAGAAAAGTTTAAACAGGTGCCAAATGAGGCAATGGCCTATCCTATAGAGGTATCCCAAAATGGAGCATCGAGACCATAATCCGGATGCTTAGTATCATCAACATGACCTTCTATGGGAGAATGGAATGAGGTGTTTTCCTGAGAAGGTTGTTGGATGAAGGGAGGTGAGTGTGAAGAATATGGTCCTCCACTTTCTGCAACCACATTATCTCCCACTTGGGAGGTGGTAGCAGCTCCTTGTTCGATAGCTTCCATTGGATTTTCTCCTGAACCAGGAATAAAATTGGGTGGAAATCCCTGCACTCTTTTGGAATGTCTTAAATCAGCCAGTTTGTACAGTTCCTATCTAACCTAGGGTCTAAAAAACTAGAAAACACACCAAAAAATTTACCTACACAAGATATAGGTCAAACAAGCACACTTAAAATCACAAGAGGAGTTCAAATAGTCAGGTCTCTCACCACGATTGTCAAGAAGGTGCCACTCACAATATACCTCTAGCGTACGTGCATAGTAATCTCCCTGAAATCTTTTTTCGGTGTATGGCTCCAAGCAAGATGGCCAAAGGGATTTTCTCAGATGGATAAGGTATCCTAGTGGGGTCTCCCGATATACTCAAGGTACGTGGGATCTCGAATAAGTAGTAGTGATTTCTAATGCATAACCGTACACAAGGGGCCTTCCGATATACAATTGAGTACGTGAAGTACCTTTCTATATACCTCAATGGTATGTAAAAGGCTGTTCGATATACCGATGGTAGGTGGAATAACCGCGAGAGTCATGGGATGTAATGCGGATAAATAATGATAGCTCCTATGCTTAATGACGCCCAAACACGTCTCTAGCCTATCACTCAAATTTATATATACATTTTAACCTATAACTACCATTAATTTTAAAGTGGATGGTTAGGTGAACGCATGGTGTTTTGACAGAAAAAGTAAAACCATGCAATATGCGTATGCAAATATTTCACTTTACTGTTCAGTATGCCTACCTACGGGAGTGAAAGAGAGTATTTTCTTTTGTTTCAAAACCAAAAATATTTCCAAACAACAATCTTGAACACAAAATCAAAGACAAATAACACTTTCCAAACTGATTTCTTTTTTCTAAAAGCAATAAGAAGGGGAAGAATCTCTTTTCCTAAAAGAAAAACAAGAAGCACTCTACATGCATATGTTCTCTATTTTTCAATTTTTCTTAAAACATAGATAAATCTAACATAAAACTACCATATTTTTATTTTGATGAGATAGTACTAAATGCATTAGAGACAGAAGAAGAAAAAATTTCAATGATGATAACCTAATCTTAGTAAAAAAAATTCTTTTTTAAAGGAAGAAAAATAAGTTCTATATGAAAACAAAAAATGAAAGTAAGTTTCTAATCAAATATTTTTCTTTCAGTCTATGTAACAGAAATGAAACGAGATCTTACTAACACCCTAAGCTTTTCAAAAAACAAGAATTCCTTTCACAATCACAACCAACAAGCACAAAAGTAAATGAACAATCAATAAGCCTAACCTAGCTTTTGAATTTTCCAATCAAACCAATCTTTAACCATAAAATTTCAAACCACAAGCATCAGATTCTAATACACAAGCTTGACAGTGTAGGGCTGAAAGCAAATCAACTCAAAGTTTTTTCAAAGAGTGAGAAAAAAGAGGTCTTGGAATGATTCCTACCTGGCACCATGCTGCAGGGATCTTGATAGAGCAGTTCTGGACCAGCATCGCTTCTCGCCAACAGGACTCAAGCGGTGGCACCACATGCTGCTAACTAGGTTTAGGCAATGGCACCATTTCTCGCCAACTGTATAAGCACGGTTCCCTGTATAAATCCAAAACACAAAGGATAATGATAGATCAAGTTAGAAAAAGACCAAATCAAGCTAAAAACTGATAGATTGAGAATAAAAGAGAGCATAAAAGGTCGGAATAATCAGATCTAGACATATCTAGAAGTTTCAAACCAAAATCCACTGAGTCGGATAGCAGATTTGATTGAAGAGAGTTGGAGAAGGAGCCTGGATTCAGACAAGAGTTGAAGAACTGAGGAAGATTAGATCAACTGATACATATATCTATTCCCTAGTGGAGTTGCTATATTTGTAAGCAGGAATATTTCACCTTCTGCGGACAGAAGTTGTTCCTCTAGTCTGAATGGTTCAGATCGAGAACAAATGAGTGAACGATAAAGGATGAGGACCCTCCCTGGATTTTGTAGACACCTGGAATGTTGATTTGATAGTGAGCCTATGTACCTGCAATCAGATCAAACACGCAAAAAAATCAAAGCTACTAGAACATAATCTATTTATCCATGTCAGTGACTAAGGAATCCAACAACATTTACATGTGAAATCAAAACAATAGTAATGTGGGATGGAAATCAGCTTTGCATTAAGATGAATGGATAAGTTTACAACCAATTAAGCCTTAGTGTTGACATGCATCTCCATGAAATCAACACTTTCATCCCCATAAGCTCCAACTTTTCTCTCTATTCTCTCAAATGGCTTGGGCCAAGTGGTCAATCCAATAGTATAACAATACCTCTAAAGTTTTCCCCCTCAACCATGGACATGAGCTTCTATTTATAAGGCTCAATGGACAGGAATGGTTGAGAGATTTTTGGGTGAGGTGGCCTCTAAGATCCTATGATGGGGGATCTCAAGCTCAACTGACCCACTATGAAAGGGATAAGGGAGGACACGAGGCTCATGATCTAGAAACCTCGAGAAACTTCTCTTTTTCCCATTTTACCTAGGGTACCACTTTTCTCCTCTTATGACAGAGCAGTTTAGGTTAGAACCTCTTATGGGCCAAAGGCCATAGGTGGTGGCACCACTTATGGAAAACAAGATACAGGTGGTGTGAGCAAGGTACCACTCATGGTTAACAGGGAAAGCACAGTGATGAGTATTTTCATGAAAGATTGACAAACAACATGGGTTTCCACTCCAAGTGCTGGGATTAGGGGAAAGTATGTAAGTCAAAGGTCTTATCACATGGTGGTGACAGGATTTGGGTATAACAGGTAAGTGACTTATAAAAATGTACAGACTCATGCTGAGAAAAATTGTGAGGTAAAAGCTGAGAAAGATGCAGAGACTCACTTTACAAGATGAGACATAAATAAAGAAAATGCAGAGATCAGGCTCAGCCCATGAAGAAAGAATAAATCACAGAGGTAAAACTCAGAGCATGAATGAACAAATGGAATATTGTGAATGAACCATTCATAGAGGTAAAACTCAGCCCGTGAAATGAACAAGACGTAGAGGTAAAATCATGGAGTGAAATTGTAGAGGAAAACCTGAGAGACAAACCTGCAGGCAAGGGGAGAAAATCAGATCACAGAGGAGATAACCCCTATTGAAGAAACTGATGATAGCAGAGATCTCAATGAGATAACAGGTAGAGAACATGGTGATATGACCCTAGGACCAAGTAAGAATAGGACCATGATTCAAAAAACACAAGATCAAAGTGAACCGTAAAGGTGGATAAATAATCAATTAAGACCAACAGGACCAAAGACTTTTCTCTCTCTCAAGGTATATAGTTTAATATATACTTTTGTCATCACTGTATAAGGGGAACATCCAAATGGATGGTACAATCCTTTTGCCCTCAACCAAATTTTACAAGATAGATCATCCATACATGTCTAAGGAGGAAACATAAAGAGCCTAGTTCAGTATATCCAAGGAAGTGCTCAGGGAAGTGTACTAATATTAATACCCTTAGAGGAGAAACAATGTCATCCTCAAGACATCCAATATGATACTAAAAGACTCAATCATCCATACTCGAAAATAAAGAAACCAAAAAGTTCAAGAGTAGGAGGTACAAGCTCTAGAATATTTGTAGCTTATCTTCCCCAATAGCTATTTCCTCATAATATCCAGTGAACGAAAGTTGGCCCTCAGCCATGGGGAGTGTTAACCCAAAAATCCCTCAATTATCTCTACATGACCTACACCACCCAAATACATCTATGTCACTACCCTCATTTGACCCCCACACCCTTGCAAAGGCTAAAAAACATGAAAAGGGCTTAAAAACCCCTAAAGAGAGCCAAAATAGCTCTCATAGGGGCTAAAACCTCCAAAAAGGGGCTAAAACCCCTCAAAGGAGCTTAAAATCGGTAAAGGAGTTAAGAATTGGGAGAAAGGGGCTTAAAGCTTGAAAAAGGGGCTAAAGCCTTGACCAAGGGCTTACAACCTTAAAATCTCTAGAAATAACTATAAATAGAGGGGTGGGGGTCACTCTCAAGACACTCCTTCTCTCCCCATCATTATGTTTCCCATGTGAGTGCCTTGAGACCCTTTGCCTCTCAAGTCATTCACCCTCTCTCCTCCATAACTCCACAAGCCTATACTCCATCCCATAGAGAGAGGTGCTTCCAAAGCTAGGGCATGGTGGCCCATTTCCACCAAGATTGAAGGTATAATCATGTTTATTTCATTGTTACTTTAGTTTTCCAACTTATTTTGTTTGCAGGTTTATGTATTCATTGTTTGCTAAAAGTTCTCCTCTGATTTCCTGTAGCCATCTCTTGTTTTCTAACCATTTCCTGCAGGGTTTCCATGGCTCAAAGCTAACATTTCTTTGCAGGTTTTTCTTCCATCCACAGGAACCCTACCCTTCTGTCCTATAGATAGAAGGTAGCCATTCCTACTCATAGCTACGGTGAAATCCCTACTATAGATTGACTACCATACTAGGTCGATCCCACAAGATCCCTGGGTTGTTTTTCAGGTTTTCTAGTTTTATTTTTGTTTTGTTAACCTAGTTTAAATTTCTATCAAATATAGTTTCTATCTCTATTTTTCTGTATTTATGTTCACAGTCGAGCCTCCTTAAGGCCAAACCGAGCCCATTCTCCCACAGTACAAGTTATTGTTGGTCGTTCCCAGCTTACGTTAAAAAAATTTCAAGTTTTCAGGCCAGATCGCTCTTATTGGGATGAAAAGCATGACCAAGTCACTCATTTAGCCCCAAAAGGTTCAACTTCCCTCTCATGAGCCATATCGCTCATGTTTTCGGTTTCTAAGTGACCCCCTCACCTAATTTTGGAAAAAATTAGCGACCCCCTCACTACATTTTCCCCGAAAAGGGCGATCTGTCTCTCAGATTCGGTTTTTTAAGCTGTTTGGATTGTTAGTGTGGCTCAGCCGCCATTGTCCAGTAGCCTAATTCCATTTGCATACATTTTTCTACAAATTAATGATAGATTTCACTGGTTATTAATGGATTTGAATCTGTTTTAGGTATGTTAGTTTTCAAATTTTAATTAAAACATTGGAAATTAACCCCCTTGCTTATCCCTTCCTCCTCTACCCAATCATCACCCTTTGGGGTATTCTGGGATAAGACGAAGGGTAAAGCTCATATAGTAATAGTCACTTCACCTGCAATTGCTTTAGACCACTAAAAGTGGTTGACTTGGAAGGTATAGGGGGTGGTAGGCCCAGGGGGCCTCACGGCATTCGTGTCCTCCTTGTTGACCGACCTTGCACTTAGAGAGTGTCCTGAGGATCTACGGATTGGATTAGTTCCATTCTGTTGAGAGCCCAGCACTCTTTCCTGGTTGAAAAGGAATACATGTGTAAGGTAGTCACCTAGAAAGGCTACAATAATTCAACTTCATTAGTTGCATGTTTCAAGTTTTCTATTACACAAATCAATGGTTCCATAACAGGTTTCCCAATTCTATAATTTATGTAACAAACCACAAACACTTACGAAGCATTCATAAACCATAAATGGAGCCATAACAAAAAATGATCTAAAAATGGACAATCTTTCATACACAGAGCATGCACACAACCATACCAAGTAAGATAACCAAACTCAATTCATGACGCTAAGCCAACCATTAAAAATCTATCAATTTACATTAATCCAAACACTTGCAGTCTTTGAGGACATAAGTCCTTGACTGCCTTAACTATGGGAAGTACTTGGGCTCAGCCCTAAAAATCATTTCGAGGAATACTAGGGGAACCCCAAAGTAGCTGGTCGCTGAGAGAATTGCCAAGTGAAATGGGCAACAAACCCTACCGATTAACTAGCACTCCCGTGAGGAAAAATCCAAGCACTATCTCTTGGCAGTCTTGGTGGCCGAGTGACCACCTGAAAGCCAATAGGAAGCCACTGAAACGGGGGTCCAGAACATTAGTACTGTATTTCACCACTTGATCTACTAATATGACAAAATTGATCCCCTGTGCTCTTCTTCATGCCTAAGAGGTGATCCACCATTGTTTGAGTCCTTGAACCAACATTGCCAAGACCACCCTCGACGACCCTCCACACTGTCAGAGGGCCACACAACCTCTGACTCAAACTCAGAATCATATCAATCTAATCCATATTTACACACTGCACCATCTAGCCCCATGGCTGGTGCAAACCTGGATCCACTTTCCGGCTTGGTGATTGGTAGCGGACCCATGTCCATACCTCACACCACCACCAACATCCTTACAGGTGGCCCTAGTACTGCCATGTAGACTGTCCTAACTCAGCTACCTCCACCTGCACCCACTAGTCAAAATGTCCCACCTATCATACATGGGGGAAGTGGTACTTCCTCTCACACTATCCCTCTTGTCATACCTAGGGGCAGTGGCCCTTCTACTCACAGTGTCCCACTTACCATACCTGGGGGTAGTGGTTCATCCAGAACTATGCCAAAAGTACCACTAGTCGTACAGGTACATCATGTTCATGAAAACCCCATTACCATTACTGGTCCATCACACATTAACCTTGGGTCAAAATTCCCCTTCATGGCGTGCCTCAACCTGCTTGACTTGGCCAGGTTAACCAATGACCCCATCTGTCATCAAACATTTTGGCCTCCCATGCCAACCAAACTCCCCTCGGACATGCCTAAGTTTGAAGGGAACCGTAGGGAAATGCCATCGAAAGCACATAATGACATTTCATCTATGGTTCTCATCAAACAACATCATAGATGATTCGATTAGACTGAGATTGTTCCAACGCACCCTCACAGGTGTTGTAGCCAAGTGGCACATTCAGCTACCACAAGCCAAGTACCTAGACTTCAACTCCTTGGCCTTTATGTTCCTACAGTACTTCCAACTCCCTTTTAGATATGATGAAGGGGTGGAAATCTTACTATCTTGCCACCAAAATACTGCGACCCACATCACCAACCACATCCATGAGTGGCGGCGACATCGCAGCTTGTATAAGATCAAGCTTGATGATATGATCTTCCTTGATTGGTTCTTGAGAACATTGCTGCCACCCATAGCCAAGGATGTTGCATCAGAACGTCCCCAAATGGAGGAAGATTCCATCTTGAAGGCCCAACAATTTGACCTCATTTACGCACAGTCTGGATACCTTTACACCATCATTCCAGACGATCCCCATTTGAGACGTGTCGGGGGCATCCCATGTTGTAGATGGAATCATAGGCTTTGTCTCCCATCAATCACAGCATCACCTAGCACCACCTATGATGCCACCACAACCAAGCAACACCCTTAGTGTTGCCTACCCAAGCCAGGCTTTTGACTATGCAAGAATGATGTCCCATTCTGTAGCTAGAACCTCCAATGCACAACTTGCGCCACAACAGCAGACCCATGCACCTACTTGGCTGACACAACAATACATGGGACAGATGCCCACGTTTATAGCTCCCCCAACCCCCCAAGTTTACTATGCACCACCATTGCAAGCCGCTCAAGCCCCTGCCCCGGCTCCACCAGCACCGTTGGGACAAGTGTTTGTACAGCAAAACCATCCCAACCAGCCAGCCCCCATTAACCAACAAGGGAAAGACATAAATAATCGAACCAAGAATCAAGGGAATAACCAACCACAAGGAGGTGATCAACAACCAAACCCTCCCAACAATGCCGGGGAAAACCAACCAGCTCAAAATACTCAGCAACAAAACCAACCTAGATGCAACGCTCCGTTACACACAAATCAACCGTGAAAACTATGTGAGGTCTACGGGAACTATACACATGAATGCCCCTTCATGGGTCGTGCTAAGTAGTCTATTTAGAATGAGGTTCATCATGCTACCAATACGGCAACCCCATCTCAACCCAACCCAGCGCCACCGGGACCTCCTCCTATGGTTCTACAAAACTGATTACCAGTCCAAGGACTAGTAATAACCACATCTGCTCCCCAGCCCAATCCCACCACCCCAGCTGCACCTCCAATAGCAGAAATAGTAGTTCACCACTTTCTAGCCTTGACAACCGAAGAGGTCAATTTACAGACCAGATGAAATTAGTACAGAAATAACAATGAACCCGCTGACCCATTAGTGGCACCCACGTCCAAAACAACCAATACACCTCTTCACTTACCCCCTTTTCCCCCATGCTCCCCCATACGATGGGTTGCCAACAATGTCATGGCTAGAGCTGCTGTGAGCCATAGCATCGTGGATGACTTGGCCCAAACACCCACGGCCATGTCTGCTCTTGAGGTACTTAAAATTTTCCTAACATAGCGGAAGGCCTTACTAGCCGCCCTTGGTGTTGTAGACCCCTTTGGCTTCAAGTTGATCACATTCGACACATAGAATGGAGAACCGCAGATTCCATCAACCATTGCCTTCCAGATCTCAGTATCCATTCAAAATTTGGCCATGCGCAAGTGCATCATGGATGAGGGGGCAACGACGTGTGTCATGTCAACCTTAGTCTGGCAAAAAATTGGGTCCCCAATTCTGTAACCATCCACCACTACTCCGCGGGCTTATGATGGCCATCGTGACTAAAGCCCAAGGTATCCTCCCACACGTCCCCATCATGTTAGCTAAGAAAATAGTATTGATTGACATAGAGGTTGTCAATGCTCAATTGGACTATAACCTTCTCCTCAAAATAATTTATATGTATGCCATGAGAGTCATAGCATCAACTATTTTTCATCTCATGATGTTCCCTCACGACAGGAAAATTGTGACGATTGACCAGTTAAATTATCACAATTTGCAAGGGCTAAATGCACCAGCCAATCTTATCCCTACGGTCAATACCATTGATCTGCAAGGGCTAACATCACCATCCAACATTATACCTTCGGTCAACACCATTTTCGATGACATACTCGCCTCCCCATTATTGAATGTGGGCCCTAGGTTGTTTGTCGACACCACCATGATGGCCTCCTTCCCCTTCATGTCACCACCGCCGACACCAAATGAGACTGTGGATTTGTGCATTCTCTCATATAGAACTACTACACCTAAACATCAACCACGGCCACAACATCACCCATAGCTGCAACACCATCTGCAGCTGCAACCATAACCCCACCCCCACATGCAACCATCAGGGATTTATTGGGGCTCCTCCTCATTCCACACAATTCCCTTTCTATTCCCCCGACCTGGTGTCATGAGTAATCGAGTAATGGATACCTTAAACTTACCCAAGTTCACATTGGGGATTCCTGTGTGGTAACTCGATCCATCGGCCCAACCTTTGATGCCACAAGTTGTGTTGACCCCCTTCCAACCCATTGCAGTCGAATCTCATCCTTCACTCGGCTCGCAAAAACCGACCACTACACCCACACCCACACCATCCCATCCAAAAATGGCCCACACCACCCCATCCAAAAATGGCCAAGGGAAAAAACGTGAAATCAACAACTGAACCCTGACATATCCTGCCTTGCGCTGTGTGCAATGAACAGGGCCATGCAACTCAGAACTTCCCTGAGATTCCCATGATACGTGGACATTTGGATGCCATGGACACAATAGAAAACATCCCCATGGTTGAACTCCCGAGTGGGGCAATAGTGAGAAACAAGTCGTTGAGAACAAACCATGCTTGTGCCCTTTGCAGATTGTATGGACATTATTCTCACCATTACAAAGACTTGTCCAAGTTTTGAACAACCCTAGCTAACCTTCAACAACATTCCCTTGAATCTGAGCTCACTCTGATTGAAGAAATCCACCCTCCACCTCCTTCTTCAAACACCATGTCCATTTACATGATGTCCAATTCCACAGACCCTCTTATCTCTGTGATCACTAATAGTCCATCAAATCTATCTCACCATTTCTTTCATAATGACGAAGAGATTGAAGCCTTAACCTCTCCGGAATACCCTTGGGACGACATGCACCACCGCTCGTTCTTCCTCCCTTAAGAATTTGTGTTGCAGTTTTACTAGTTTTCCGTAGAAACAAAGTATTTCATTCATGGGAAAGTCGACTGGTTCAAAAATCCCATTCTGGCACCATATTCCTTTGAAGAAGGGAATATGGCCAACATATCACCAACCATTAAAATCAACATCTCAACCAATCCTAAGAGTGTTGAGGAAATCATGTCAGGGGTATCTTGCTCCTCAGAAGAAGTCGCTTCCTACAAAGCGCTCTTCCAAGAATTTCGTGACGTATTCTCTTGGTCCTACACTGAAATGCCCGGGTTGGATCCATCCATAGTGGAGCACCACATCAACACATGGCCTGATGTGGCCCCCATGTGCCAAAAGCAGCGACCCATCCATCCCTCCAAAGCTGCCATGATCAAAACTGAAATAGAGAAGCTATGCACGACCGAATTCATTTACCCCATTGCTTACACCACTTGGGTTTCAGATCCTGTTCCCATGAATAAAAAATAGGGTATCATCAGCGTTTGCACAGAATTCTGCGATCTGAATTGGGTATGTCCTAAACACAACTTCCCAACACCCTTCATCGATCAGATCATCGATGCATGCACCGGACATGAGGTCTCTTCTCTCATGGACAACTTTTCCAGATACAACCAAATTCAGATCCAGAAAGAAGATCATTACAAAACTACATTCACAACCCCATGGGGCACATTCGCATACCGAGTAATGCTCTTTGGTCTAAATAATTCTGGAGCCACCTTCCAGCTTTCCATGACATATTGTTTCCATGACCTCATCCACATCATATTGGTCTACCTGGACAACCTCACCGCTCGATCGCGAAAACGAGCACAACATATAGATGACTTGTGGCAAGTATTTTTGCGATGCCACAAGTACAAAATTTGCTTGAACCCCCTAAAGTGTGTTTTTTGTGTCCCAGCGGGCCATCTACTCAGGTTCATCATATCCTACAAAGGGATAATGGTTGACCCCCTCAAATTTCAAGCTATCCTTGATCTCCCTACACCACAAACTTGACACCAAATGTAGAGCCTCCAAGGCAAGGCCAACTTCCTTCGTCACTTTGTACCAGAGTATGCAACAAAATCCCACAGATTCATATGCCTGCTCTGCACAAAAATCCCCTTTGTTTGGGATCAACGAGCACAAGAATATTTTGATGTACTTAAACAAGCCCTGGCTTCTGCACCATTACGCTGGGCACCAGAATTCACTTGAGACTTCATTCTTTTAGCCTTGGAGAATGCCATTATTAGATTCTTGGTTCAAGAAGACAATGCTCGCTAGGAGCACGTGATTTATTACATCAGCCAAAAGCTGAGAGGTTCCCCACTATGATATTCACCCAAGGAGAAACTGGCACTCACCATCATTTTATTGGCTCAGAAGTTGCACCACTACATCATGATAAACCATACCCATGTAGTGGCTGATTCCAACCCAATGTGGTACCTCCTAAGCCATCACTTTCTATAAGGCCACGTGGCCAAGTGGGTAGTCATCCTCCAAGAATTTGACTTGGAGTTTGTTCCCATGAAAAGCACAAAGGCACTAGTGTTAGCCATGCTCATGACAAACCTACCCCCATTTACCACATCACCACCACCCAAGGATGACCTCCCTGATGATTTTCGATTCGTCACATCCACAGAGGACCCATGGCATGGGGGCATCCTTCTATATTTACACACACGGAAGTTCATATCCCACTTAAACTGTGAGGATAGGCGACACATCTGACATCAAGTCACTCACCATCTTCTGATTGGAGATGTTATATATTGTCGAGGCATAAATATGATCCTACGTCGTTTCCTCACCCATGACGAGGCCAAGATAGTGCTTAACGACTGTCATAGTGGATCCTGCGGTGGCCACCTTTTAGGTCTAGAAACCGCCCAAAATATTCTACGTGCTGACAACTTCTGGACTTCCATCTTCACTGATTGCATAGAGGAAGTCAAGCACTGTCGCAGCTATCAGCTCTTTACTCAAAAGGCAAGAACCCCCCCTGCACCGTTGCACCCCGTAGTCACAGTCGGTCCCTTTTGCAAATGGGCAATCAACTTCATGACAATCAACCCTGCCTCATCCAATGGTAATAAATACATCATTATGGATGTTGATTAGTTCACTAAGTGGGACGAGTCCATACCCACAATTGATTGTAAAAGTGAAACGGTGACACGTTTCTTCTTTAACCACGTCATTTCATGATTTGGTGTTCCCAAACAATTGGTCTCAGAGCATGGTAAACACTTTGAAGATGTCGTTTGGACTAAGATTTCAACCATGTTGAAACTCGAACATTAATACTCATCTTCCTACTACCCCCAAGGCAATGGCCAAGTTGAAGAAGTCAACAAAATCATCAAGACAATTCTCCAAAAAAATGGTAGGAAACCACAAAACCAACTGGAACCACATGTTGTTTTCCACCCTATGAGCTTACCGTACATCCACAAAAACCACAATCGGTTTCACCCCCTTCCACCTCGTACATGGTGTTGAAACTCCCTATAGAGTGCCAGATCCCATCACTCCTCCTAGCAATATAACTCCTTCCTGACACTTCACCTTTAGAAGAATGACTCCTACAACTTGAGCAAACAATAGAATTCCATCATGATGTCCTCCAAGCCATTGAAGCAATGAAAACACGGTCAAAATCCCATTACGACTCCCATGTCCACCCTCGTACCTTTAGTGAAGGCCATATGGTTTTGGTTTATGACCAACCCAATGATAAGTTGGGCAAAGGTAAGTTCGAATCAATGTGGTATGGCCCATATGTTGTCCAACATTGCCTCAGAAAAAGGGCATACATTCTTATTGACTCTGATGGACAACTCTTGGAGAACCCCCATAACGGGCTCTACCGCAAGATATTTTATTCTTAACATCACCAACAAGTCGCTTTGTTTTCCTTTTTTGTTTTGCAACATTTTTACCACAAATCAGAGACCCCCATTAGGGGCAACACCATTAGCTGCTAGTTAGAGTAACCTAGAGTCTTTTTGAGACACCCCTCACACCTCCAGGATTAGGATTCCATCCTCTATCTTTTAATGGGACCATTGTCTCATGTTTAATAAGTAATTTTTGGGGCCACTTCTCGAGAGTTACCTAGGTTCATGTACCACATTGTAATGTAAGTGTCTCTAGACCTGTACTTGCGTCACACCTGCCTACCGCAACTTATGCAGAACTCCAGATCACCTCCCCAGAAGGCACGCCATTCAAATTTCAGTATATAACTGTCTAATCCTTCCACTGCAACTCACACGGATCCCTGGACCACTTCCTAGAGAGAGGATCATTTCTTTCACATACATTTGGCAAATAACTGTCTCTGGACTTGCACTCACATCATATGTAGTCTAGTTCATTCACCATAACTCACACAAGCCTCTCCTGACCTCTTTCGAAGAGCCACCTTGTCTTGCGTGCCTCTTCCACATCGGCTCATGCGCCTCTACCGTGATCTATCCCGTGCATGTACATGTATGTTCAAGAGCCACCTGCTCCATCCATACTCCATGGATGACCTTTGGATCACTACCCATTGTCCCAACATGGGGGTACCTTCAGTGCCCCCTTGATCAGTTGACCATACTAGAGTTTCCGTTAAGCTCTTTTCTGAATCCTAAAAGAATGAAAAGATTATCAAGCACAGCTACTTCCTTTCTCGCTCATTAAAGTATAATAAAGGGCATCTACATCATCTCATTTATTTCCTTTTGTGGACTATGTAGACTACCATGTGGAAAGGACCACCTTGGCACATTCAATCCAAGGTTGTTCCCCTCTGCATCCTTTTATGATTTCTCAGGGAGAGGGGCCAAACTTTACGAAATAGTTCACCATGGGTTGTCGTTAAGCTCTTTTCCAGCCTTCCCATCAAGAAAATATCACTGAGCAAACTTGGTCTCATCCATGCTCGTAAAAGTATCTGAATGACCGTCCAATCAGTATAGGTTTAACCTTTTCTGGCCTGATTGGACTACCAATGGTAAAGAAGTCTCCCATCCCCCTCAAGGGATGGGCGAGCTCTCCTGTGCAAACTTTTAACCTTTTTCAGGAACAAGAGATTATCAACAAAAAAGAGACCTCACTATAGTCTTCTTCATGCTTTCAGACTCTCTAAAAATTGAAAGCACCATCGAACATTTACTTTCTCGGGCTCACCAAAAATCCATGAGATCGTACCACAACGGTGTCTTTAGACACCACCCCACATATAAAAGTTTGGCGGCATTCCCACATTGGGTCGCCTTTGTTCATAGTATTATGTGATGTGTCTTCCTTGTATCCCATCAATACCGAAAGTGTCTACCCCCACCAAGCATTTGATGTCTATAGTTACATCCCTGGTATTACAACTATGATCCCTTTCCCATGAGTCATTTTCTTTTTTTGCCTGGTTCTCCCTACCTTCATACTCTGAACAAAGGAAGTTTGAGTCCATTACACTTCCCCTTCCCCTATTTCACTCCCCTCACCCATTTAGTGGGTCAGTCCTCAGATTGTCTGACATCTTTTGGTTATTTCCCTCAAGCTTTTGGTCAAGGAAACACCATTTCCTTGGTCAATTATAAGTCTCCCTCTGTCGACAACAACACATGCATTCCAGAGGATAGACCAAGAGCTCCCTATATCTTGGTTTCATTAACCTCATTTATGAGTTCCTTGGACCACTTGAGAGGAGTCCTCAGTGCCTCTCTGGATGGTTTTGTCTCACATGCTCGACTAGAGCTACATCATCGCATCATTGAGATTCATATAGGGTAATGGTCCATGTAGTATTGGGTCAAAGACCCCAGATGTCACTTGACTCTAGCACACTGATGAGTCTATTTGAGGGACCCAAACAAGTTCATGTCCCTTGTGATTTCTGAGTTGGATTGGAGACAATGTTCAGAAGCCCCAGAGCAATGCTTCTATATAGATTTATGATTGATACAACATATTGGTACCACAGAGACTCTAACTCTCTGTCAGTAGGCCCTTATAGCTATGTACCATTCAAGATCCAACAAACCATCAATCATGAAGATATAGCATTCCATGAGAATTCCATGGGTCCAATGTAGCAGTTCTTTAAATCAGTATTGTATTCAACCTCTTATTGAGGAAACCAGTATGTAACAACAGTTGTACATGATCGACTCTTGCATTTTAGAGCTAGGATCACATTATTCTTTTGACATAATTACGAGCATGGGGATGCCTGCGTCGTCCATATACATGTCACACATTATTTTTATCTCACCCATTGATGGGAACCATATTAATACAAAAACCAAAAGCCACCATTCCCTAGCCCAAGAAGCACCACCTCTTCCCAGAAAATCCTATGATGTCTGTCGACCATACGATGATCTCTTTCCCTCACACATCAGAGGGAAATCTGTTAACCCAAAAAATCCCTCAATGAGATCTACATGACCTACACCACCCAAAGACATCTATGTCACTACCCTAATTTGACCCCCACACCCTTGCAAAGGCTCAAAAACATGAAAAGGGCTTAAAAACCCCTAAAAAGAGCCAAAATATCTCTCATAGGGGCTAAAACCCCTCAAACGAGCTTAAAATCTCCAAAGGAGCTAAGAATTGGACAAAAGGGGCTTAAAGCCCAAAAAGGGGCTCAAGCCTTAACCAAGGGCTTAAAACCCTAAAATCTTTGGAAAAAACTATAAATAGAGGGGTGGGGATCACTCTCAAGACACTCCTTCTCTCCCTATCGTTATGCTTCCCATGTGAGTGCCTTAAGACCCTTTTCCTCTCAAGTCATTCACCCCCTCTCCTCCATAGCTCCACAATCCAAGACTCCATCCCATAGAGAGAGGTGCTTCCAAAGCTAGGGCATGGTGGCCCATTTCCACCAAGACTGAATTTATAACCATGTTTCTTTCATTGTTATTTCAGTTTTCCAAGTTATTTTGTTTGCAGGTTTATGTATTCATGGTTTGTTGTAGGTTCTCCTCTGATTGCCTGTAGCCATCTCTTATTTTCAAAACATTTCCTGCAGGGTTTCCATGGCTTAGAGCTAACGTTTCTTTGCAGGTTTTTCTTCCATCCACATGAACCCTACCCTTCCGTCCTATAGACGGAAGGTAGCCGTTCTTGCTTGTAGCTAGGGAGAAAGCCCTACTATAGGGAGGAATTCCTTGGATATACCGTCTACCCTCTTATTGTGTTCTCTAAAGACATGATGAAAATCTAAAGTGTGAAAGAAGGCCTTCAACTCCATAATGTTGTCACACCAACCATCCAGATCGAGGGAAGAGAGAGTTTCCTTATCATCTAAGCCCAATTAATGATTATAGAAGAGTCCCCATATACATGGAGAGGGAATTCCAATATGTTTTGCAAAAGTAGTAGAGCCCAAAGAGTCAGTAATTCCGCTCTAGTGTTGTTGTTGTTCCCACATCCCATCTTGGTGCTCTGGTGTAGGTGCTCTTATATAGTCTATGTGAAGGTATTTTAGCTATGATAGATGTTAGTTTTTGTAGAATATTTTAGTTGTGCATAAACCAAAAAAAACCACCCCAATACTAGGGTTTTACCTCTATGAAAACGCCAAAAACTATGCTAACAACCAACTGTCATAAAATATTTCATACCAACTCAAAGTTTCCACATGTGTGGGCTCAAAACATTATCCAATGCTAACGCATGAGTGAAGAAGACTACAAGTGAAACCCCTATAATCAAGCAACACTAGGAATAGGTCAAATCACCAACTAACTACATGAATATGTGTTCCCGAGATGACAAGTGTGAAGGACAAGAAAACAATGAAAAGTACATACAATGAATGTGGAGCACTATTTATTTGCAACTAGAGCAGATCAATCTAAACCTTTGGACCGAAACACCAATGGCTCCTGGTTTTTTGTGGGATGAAAAGTAAAAATGAAAGTCAATATATGTATATATATATATATACAAGTTTAGGGAAAAAATATACCAAAAGTAATTAAATATTAACAAAAATAAATATCCATACCTGCGTCACCGATGGAAATTGTGAAACTAGAATTTCCTCAACATCTATATTTGTGCCGCTAGCCTCTGTTTCTTCCGGGTCAAACAAATTCGTATCATCAACGTCATCATCATTCCTGAATTTGGTATTTTGTATAAATTTCATATATTAAAAACATTATATTTCATATAATAAATTTCATATATTATAGCATACTTACGTACCATGCCCATGTTTTCATTTTGTCGAGCAACGACTCACTTATAATTGTCTCTATAGTATGTTGCATACTACTAAAGCTCTAATTGACTCATACTTTTCAAGCGATCATCAGAATAAATATCAAATGGACATGCATCCATAGCGGATGCAGATGAAATAGTATGTAGGCTGATTTCCACCCCTGCCAATGCATCCTCGACACGGTCTCGTATCTCTTCCCTCACCCCTCTTGCTATTTGGGATGTTGTTTCCAACTCCTCTGGTAAAGCTACATATCTAGGATGTGGTTGTACTAACCAAGGCATCGGACGCCTATAATGAACATCTTGTCATGCATCAGGTTGTTCATATGTATGACCTTTTCCAACACCATAGAAACGGGATCTCGTATCTGTATAGTCGGGGTCCATGTTAAACCAGAACTATGCAATCAACATATTAACAAAATATTGAGAAACCTCATCATTATTTGGGAACTTCCCATATGCATGTAGGAACCTCGAATAAATATGTGGTGCAATTAGTGGATCATTGAATATTGCGATCTTTAGAGGTTTTTTGCCTTCATGTCACAAGTCAAAACATGAAAAGACCATTTCTTTTGTGACAACTTTCTTTACTTCTTCAAATTTGTGGCGACCCATCACTGAAAATCTCCTCCTACGCATCATATCATGAAAAATATGGGTTGATGGTCCAACCCCAAGATATGTCTCTATCAAACTATTCATATTGTGCAAAACAATTTGGAGACATTGTTGAGTACCAAGAGAGAGATTTGAAGAATTAAGTTCTTCCTGCAATCTCGAGGAATGCTCCTTCATCTCTTCCACAGTCAGCATAGTGATGTTGTATTCCCAAAGAGTCTCCTCAGGATAATCTCTAGGATGACTGTAAAGAGGATCATATCTTTCATTTTGAGCATACCGATGCACTTGACGACATCTCCTTGTCTCAGGAGGTGGATTAGGATCAGGAGCAGCAAACCCTGTAAGAAGTAAAATGTGTGTGCAAGTATTAAAATCTATATATATAATTTTTCAATAAAATTATACACATTTAAATAAAATGTGTTCATTAGAAATACCTAATGCATCCTCTTGTTCCCCATGATTATTGTTAGAATGTCTAGAATCCCCTGTACAAAACCAAAAATTGGTAATCATATGTAAGTTAAGAAGACAAATCATCTAATTTTTCATAAATAACACAATCATGTCAAACAATAATTCTAGTCAGAATGTACATGTAAACAACCTCTACCGGGTGATGGCATATATGAGGAATAAAACACTAAGTGTGTCCTATGTGTTTGTCCATCAGACCCTGTAGACTCCTCAGACATATGTCTATCATGCTCAGAGCCACCACCTGTGCATGTAACAAGATCTTAGAAAGATGTGTAAAATAATATTTATGTTTATGTAGAATTGACTATGAATTAAATAACATTTGAATTTACCTAACGATGACCTCAAGGAGTGTGGTTGCATAGTAGCCAAGATTACTTCAGCCTGAATCTTTGAATTTATGCATGATAAGAATATTCCACATGTTAAAAAACATGTCAAACAAGAATTCTAGTCAAAATATACATACACAATCTCTACTTGTCAATGAAATCCTATGTGTTTGTGCACTAGCCCCTGTAGACCCATTAGATAGACGTCTTTCATGCTGAGAGCCACCACCTATGCACAACAAGATCTTAGAAAGATGTGTTGATCCAGATGGAGATCGGTGGCCACCCACCTATTCCATTGGCTCAAAAAAATTGTCCATTGTGGAAGTTTCCTAGCTATTTTTCTATAGTTTTTCGGGTCCCAAACTTTCGGGGCCATTTTGAGGCCCTAAACGATGTTTTTTGGCAATTTGGGGCCACATGTTTTCCATTGGCATGCATTTGGTTGACCAAAAGTTGTATAGCTTAGATAGACCTTTCCAACGAGCAATCGAATGCCCAAATCAGAGATTGTATGTAAAAGTTATGACCCCAAGAAGTTGACTGTTCAACTTACCACCTTGAGGCCGCAAACTTTATGACGGTTCATCTTCTAGGGTTACGTTTTGGAATTTTGGGGTTCTCACCCTCATTATTATTATAAATAGGCTCCTTTGACCTCATTTTTTATTCACCTTGGTATGGATGAGCGTAGCAACCACATCTCTTCTCAAAGATAGCTACCACCATTCTACCAATTGTATTACAGTCTGTTCTATTTCTGCCATTTAATAGAATATGTGTTTACTATATCTCTGTTATCTTTTCAGAAAGTCTGTGATTATTATTATGTGTATGTTCTTTCATTTCATTCATGCATAAATCTGGATCAGTGGTATCAGAGCAATCTTCTCTTTGATTGTTTCTCGGTGCATGTCCTCGATGAGGTCTGAGTATAGAGAGTTTGGTCTCGAACTAGTTTCACTTGATCATTCTCTCCGTCCCAAAAGACCTTACATGGTAGAATAAAAGAGAGATGATGGAGTAGGAGATCCTATCAAGTCACTGCTCGAGGAAGCCCTTGAGTGACAGAGGAATGATATGATGGATAGTTTCACCCAAATCCTACTACGAATGCTGGCAACGGCAAGTGCATATTCAATGAGCAGCCGGTTCGGGGATGCAACTCCCTTCAAGGTACAAGTTAACTTTGATATTCCTTTATTTGAAGGAAAAATTGATGCAGATGCCCTAGATAATTGGTTGAATGTTCTAGAAGGGTATTTCTCTGTCCACAAATAATTTTCATACCCTGTGTACAAAGTTGAGTATCAAGGACTCCGAGTGGCACCTGATTCTGAAATATCGCAGTGGTCTACATGGGTACATCCAAACTGAGATGGACTTCCTTGATGTCTCTTCACTTGGATATTCCTATTGGTATGCTATCAAAATTGAGGAGAAATTTTGACAAAATAACAAGCGAGACTCTGGACCTACACACCCACGACAGAAGCAAGGCAAGGGAAACTATGGCCCGCAAAACACAAGACAAGGAAAGGACAACCAGTCCCCACCACAAGTAAAGAAGGGGGATGGAAAGACAAAGAAGGACACTTGTAAGTGGTGTGAATTTCATAAAAGCCCTTGGCACAACACTGATGAATGTTGCTCAAAGCAGTCATTAGTGGCTGAGATCAAATCTTCAGAATCAAATCCGGATTCTGATTCCGAGCCCAATGCCACAATCGCATACAATGGGAGGCAGATCATTGATGCATACCGCACTGTCACTGTTGCTACCACACAGATTCAACTAGAGGATCCTGAAGAGTCAGAGGCAGAGGAGCACCTATTCCACTCATAGATGTGGGTGAAGGGAATGCCTCTACATTTTGTTGTTGACAACGATAGCCAAAAGAACCCGATCTCAGTGGAAGTAAGTTGTTAAGAGATTGGAGCTTCCGACAACACCACACCCGCAACCTTACAGCATCGGTTGGCTAAGCCAAGGATGAGGTATCCACATTACTCAACAATGCCTCCTACCATATGGCATCAAGCCTTTCAAAGACGAGGTACTGTGTGATGTGGCCCCACATGAAGTCTATGATGTTCTTTTAGGACAACCATATATGTTGAAGCATCATGTTGTATATGAGTCATGGCCTCATAGCGTCATTGTTACTTTGGGAGGAAAATTCTATCGAATACCAGAGACCATTGCACCTAACAAAGTCTCACAAGGTAGGAAGATAAGCTCCCACATCAGAAAATTATTCTTCTTAACAGTTGCGTTTGAAGGAGAACATAAGATCACAGAGACCTCCACACCCTATGCACAGGGTGTCTCTACTCATCAAACACAAGAAGAAGATAGAGCCATTATTTCCTCATCTATCCGAGTACCTCTATGATGCAAGGCCATGCATTCAAGGTGATAATCTAGAAACAAATCATCCATACAACAATTACAGCCCTCATGGGATGTCAAAGAAAGGAAGGCTCTTCAATTCAACAAATGTCGAACCAGGAGATCAACTCAACACACAGTTCGAGAGATGATACGGGATTTGACACAATGGATACCACTGCTTCCTAAGGAGGTAGGATTGATCCAAATGGAGATCGGTGGCCACCCACCTATTCCATTGTCTCAAAACAATTGTCCATTGTGGCAGTTTCCTAGTTATTTTTCTATAGTTTTTCGGGTCCCAAACTTTCGGGGCCATTTTGAGGCCCTAAACAACATTTTTTGGTGATTCAGGGCCAAATGACTGCAACCAACATGCATTTAGTTGACTAAAATTTGTAAATATTAGATAAACCTTTCCAACAAGCTATCAAACGTCCAAATCAGAGATCGTATGCAAAAATTATGACCCCGAGAAGTTGACTGTTCAACTTGCCACCTTGTGGCCGTAAACTTTATGACGGTTCATCTTCTAGGGTTGCATTTTGGAATTTTGGGGTTCTCACCCTCATTATAATTATAAATAGGCCCCCTTGGCCTCATTTTGTATTCATCTTGGCATGGATGAGCGTAGCAGCCACATCTCTTCTCAGAGATAGCTACCACCATTCTAGCAATTGTATTACAGTCTGTTCTATTTCTGCCATTTAATAGAATATGTGTTTACTGTATCTCTGTTATCTTTGCAAAATGTTTATTATTATGATTATTTGTATCTTCTTTTATTTCATTCACACATAAATCCATATCATGTGTACACAAATATTTATGTTTATATAGACTTCAGCATGAAATGAATAACATTTGAATTTACCTAACGATGACCTCAGGTAGTGTGGCTGCATAGTAGCCAAAATTGCTTCAGGATGAAGCTGTAAAGATATTAAAAAACATGCCAAACAATAATTCTAGTCAGAATGTATGAAAAAAATATATACCTGGCAATGGAATCCTATGTGTTTGTCCACCAGCCCCTGTAGACCCCTCAGACAGACGTCTGCCATGTTGAGAGCCACCACCTGTGTACCACAAGATCTTGGAAAGATCTCTAAAAGAAGATCTATGTTTATATATATTTGAACATGAAATGAATAAAAATTGAATTTACCCAACGATGACCTTAGGTAGTGTGGCTGCATAGCAGCCAAGTTTGCTTCACCCTGAAGCTATGAAGCTGTGCATGATAAGAATTTTCCACATATTAAAAAACATGTCAAACAAGAATTCTAGTGAAAATGTACATGTAAACAATTTCTATACCTGGAAATGGCGTATCTAAAGAATAAGACACTAAACATGTCCTCTGTGTTTGTCCACCGGCCCCTGTAGACCCCTCAGACATACGTCTGTCATGCTGAGAGCCACCACCTAGGCACAACAAGATCTTAGATTTAGATGTGTAAAAGAAGATTTATTTTAATATATACTTGACTATGAATTGAATAACAATGAAATTTACCTAACGATGACCTCTCGGTCTGTTGCTGCATAGTAGCCAAGTTTGCTTCACCCTGAAGCTGTGAAGCTATGCATGATAAGAATTTTCCACGGATTAAAAAACATCTCAAATTTAAATTTACCAAATTTAACATTGTGCACCTGTGCATGATGAGAAATTTTCACATTAAAAGCATGTCAAAACGTGTCAAAGAAGATAAATATATTTCATATTAACAATCAAAAAGTTCAAATATGATCCCTTAAAGGTTGTGGCTCAAGTATTCCCAAATCCAGAACACCCCTAGTTAGAAAGAACAACATTCTCTCAACCTTCACCCCCCTATCCCTTATCTCTCATCAATTTGGTCCAATAATTCAAGGCGTTCCTCCTCCATCTCAAGCCTCATCTAGCAGCTAATAAGTACAAGACATTTTCCCGCTTGGTTTAGAATATGGGACCTTAGTTCTTACAACTAGTACAGGGAAAAGTAAACAATTGGACAACAAATATAGGAAATATAGAAGATATTTTGGTGTACATGGTTCATTAGGAGGAAGAAGCACCACTATAAGTACAATAACAAATAATTTATTGAATAGGAATTTTTGAATACAATGATTCCTCAAGTGACATATTTAATGGGGCTACAAGATACACATATAATTGTAGAGCTCGCCAAATGAACATCATGACACAAAATTCAGCCCCCAAGGATGGTTATGAATCCCAAACTAGAGTGAAACACATCGCATGGTCTTCATTTGGCATCCCTGTAAAATTATGTTGTTGATTAAGAAACACATCTTACTTGGGACAAGAGAGGCTTTCTTGGACATCTCTTTTCCTTCTTTGAAAAAATGAGCACAAAACTAGACTGTGAAATCATTGGAAATGTTTTTAGATACATTCCCCTATTCTTCAAAATTATAGGACAAAAGTGGTGTTCCATTGAAAGAACTTATCATGTTAAAGGGAACCATGCCCTAGCCATAATCAATTGGGTCCTTAATCCATTTGACAATTCCATTCTCAATAGATTATGGAAACTCCACTTACACATATTGGCTTGGGAAATATGGAAAGAAAAGAACAAAAGGTTTTTTTTGCGATCAAAGTCGAAAGAATCAAGTAGTCTATGCAATCACACAGGATACATTCATGACATGCTTCAATTAACATAGTGGTCTAATAAGGATTTTCAAATGAATCCCAAGATGTAGGTGACATTGAAATTTTATATCACACTTCCCCCATTTCCCATGACAATCGTAAGTAGGATAGGTGGCTAGGGGAAGGCTCCATATGCATTGCCTCTTAACGAAGAATGGGACATTAAAGCACAAGCACTCATGACAAATAGTTTCAGCTGCAACATAGTTGGGAAGGATTTTAGGGGAATACAAACGATGAAATAACTTTTCCCTTAGAGGCCCTTAGAGGCCTTAGGCTCTAAAATGTTGGCCATTGGGCAGGGATTATTTGAAGGAACCATACTTATTTAAAAGTGTATAAATGTTGGCGAATATTACCAATTCTTAAAACGCCAACTATAAAATGATTGGCGATATTTTTCAAAAAATATTTTAATTTCGAATAATTTTATATTGTTTATATAATAATTTGGCAATTTTTAGGTTGAAAAAAATTTACCCCATCAAAATTGGGTGAAACAGGGCTTCAAAAAATGCAAAATGGCGAATCTTTTTTGAGAGAAAAACATGGAAAAATAGCCCATTGGGATAAAATTCGCCCCTAAAATTATCCCTACCATTGGGACCTTAAGCTTAGACATTTAGGCCTATTTGAGCCTTAAGATTCAATATTTAATCCAATTTCATACTTAAGCTCTAAAATGTTGACACATTTGGGCATAAATTAGATCTGAAATTTAAACCCAATTGGGCCTTATTTCTCATAAATTTCGGCCAAATTGAGCCTTATTGATCCGAAATTTCAACCTTTTTAAGACATATTTCTTCGACATTAATATTTCTCTTTTAACAATAGATCAACCACACCTGCCAACCAGTTCTTGGTAAATTGTTTTGGTCGTTCGTGATTGCACATTGAATGGGGGAAGCAATGGATTTGTAGCACTTACTGGGATATTTTTCTTTCTATTGAGATTGACCTGGTTAATAAGTTTTGATAACGAAAAAATGAAAGAGCACTCATTTTTTAGAAAAAAAATAAGATTGTAAAATTCAAACACATGTATCAATTTTATACAGTGTTGTTTTGGCATAAGAAATATTTGGGGAGTCAATTTGGTGCAGCTCAAGTGGTTGTCCAAAAAATTTGTTACCCTTCCCACCGGAGTTCAAATCCCACTTTATGACATGTTTCCTCTTAGTGATTTGAATGTTAATTAGCTATACTTAATCTATTCATGAGTTGTTAACATGGCCTTGTGCCCTGAACAATCTAGGGTTTACCATGGGTCCCATCCTTGGAATGAGAGGAACTGCCGAGGAGGTTTCCTCCCAAATATGTTACCTAGAAAAGAAAAATGAGAAACATTTAGGGGACAAATTACCTAATATCACAAAAAATACCTAAATTCCTTTGCTATTAAATTAGATAAATTGGTCAGCTACCAAAAACATGAGCTTCAAGAGTATATATTTCTACTCATCTTTCAACTGTGGCTTAAACCCAAGATTACTATTTTCTACTTGAGTTTCAAGAGTATTTTTTTCTACTCGTCTTGCCACTGTCTTTGAAATGTTCCTAAAAGTGACATGCATGCAAACCCTAAAAATGACATGCATGAAAACCCTAAAGTGACATGCATACCCTAAAAGTGACATGCATGCAAACCCTAAAAGTGGCATGCATGCAAACCCTAAAATGGACATGCAAACCCTAAAAGCTATATAAGAAGGTTAGTTGAAACGAAAGGGTATCATTGTTATTATTCATCTTTTGGAAACATGTTTTCAGAGCTCGGTGAGCTACTTAGGTCTTAGGGCATATTTCCTTGACCTAATTGGATTTGGTGGAGAAATCTATACAACCTAACCAATTGCTAGGGTGAATCATCTAGATTCATGATTGTGTACTTCATTGCATTAGAGATTCATTGTGTTTAGGGAATTGTTGGAGCTTCCTTAAATTTTATAGTGGGGCATATTCGTTCATTAATAATGGAAGACATCCTATCATTGTTGAGAAAGGGGGGTCTCCACCAACTTCTGGGAAACAATCTTCCTCTATACTGCTACTGATGAATTGTATACTGAAATTGTGGTTATCTTCATCCATTCCTCCTCAAAGCACAAGGCAGTGATTTATTGTATGCAAGTGTTCTTTCAATTGGAAACAAGTTACCAATGATTAGAGGATTATCATGAGGGAGCTCAGCCTATTTAATAAGTGTGATATCTACATGAAGGAAATAACGCAACGAAGGCTCACTTAAGTTTCCTTGGATAAGAGGGATGGAGTACTAAAGAGATCGTTTTCACATCTTTAAGGGTTGCATACACTCAAGAGAGGCGTCATTAGTCTATCTGGATTGCCTTCCTCCAATCTAGGCATAGCTCTCAAGTAAACCCACTTCCATTCACCTTCCAATTGGGGCCTATTCATCATCTGCGTTTCTACATAAAATTGCTACAGTGCTCAGAGATTAACTTTCCATTATTATTTGAGATCTGCATGCACATAAGAAGGAAGGGATCAACACATGGAAGGCGCTCCTAGCTGAGTGTGGTACTCAAAGATTCCATTTTGTTGAAGCATATTCATAAATCTGCATGTTTATATCATGTTACTACAACCATCAAGCAATCCACCCTTATCACTATTTGAGATGGCATGAACCATCAACCTGGGAAATTAATTATTTGCATAGTTGGGACATTCTTAGGCATTTGTTATCCTCATACTTTGGGCATCACATTGATCACTAAAAGCAGTTGTACAGTCATCTACAATTCAACTTTGTTAAGGCTTAAAATCCTGCCATCTCAGTTATTGTTGTCCAAGGTACTTCTCATATCAGATCTGATAATTTCCTGAATTTACATTATTTCTATGCTGCTGTTATTTATGGATAGATATTGCAATTTTTATGAATCTTTGGGTTAAGTCTGATATTGGATAAAAATAAAGATCATTACTTAGTATAGATATCAGCAAGTCTAGTATGATAAGGAACCATGAATTGCGTTGTGAAATTTCCTAATAATAAACCCTATTCAAACATTACACCCTCGTTTACAAACAAAACAGAGGTTAAGAAATGTATTGATCAGAGAAGTGTCAGGAGTCATCAACCAAGAAAAAATAACAATCACAATAATCTATGCCAGATTCAATTTGGGATATTATAGTCTTCCACCTAGAATTGTTATTTTTAGTCTTACTGAGTAGTTCTAGTAAGCATCTAATATTGGATATGGTCCGGATCAGCCTCAAAAATATGGTGGACAGAAAGGGACATACCTATTCTAGATCAACCTCTAAAATATGGTGGAAATGAAGGGACATACCTAGTTTGTATCATCCTCAAAAACTATGCTTTGTATTTTTTATAAGAACTTACATAGAATATTGATATAACTAGGGTTCTTCTAGTAGAGATATTTAGATCACTGTACAATATGCTCATACATTATGGATATTACATAGCTAATACATTTACTGTAAGTATTAGTAGTAAGATTTGTACTCATTACTTAGCTTGATGCTTCTTCTTATTCCCATTAATTTATGGTGTTCATGTTCTCCTTATTGAAATAGCGTGTTTATAGTAGTTCTTACTCATGCTTATCTATGATGTAATAGATAGAGATAGTTAACCTCAAAGTCAAATTCCTAAAATAAGAGTCACCATATTTAGATATGACCTCCCAACATAGTTTTATTAACTTCATAGTTCAATGATCTAAGAATAATTTAAAATACCCACCTAACAAATAATGCTCAAACATATGGAGCATGTATACCATGGCTAGTCCTTCCACTTTAGTACTAGCATAGTTTCACTTGGATCGAGTCAACGTATTTTTATTAAAGTAAACTTTATGAAATAAGATTGATTCTCTAGGTTGTGCATGGATACCTCTCCAAATGATAATTAAAACATTGGAATGTACATGGAATTCAACCATCCACTTAGGGAAAACTAAAATTTTCATCATTACCAAGTTATTTTTTAGGATGTTAAGGATGCTTCACACTCTTTGTACAGATACATTCTTTGTTTTTATCTGTTTCATTCTTCAATTACTCCTAATTCTTCTTAATAGTAGCATTGCCATTGATGAAATGTCAAGAATACCCAATTTACCCAAGATTTAGTTGCAAGATATGGACATTAGTGGGTGGATTAAGTTACTAGTGACAATGATCTTAGTGGGATCAACCAATACAATTTCATGAAGACAACATGTCCTATCATAATTCCAAAATGGGTCTACAATATGCACATTTTCAGGTCTAAGGAAATTCATAGCTACTGACACCTCTAAAAACTTAAGTGAAGAATCAAAATATGATCTATCAATAGATTTTGCATCATCCAATCATCTAAGTATACCTTCAAAAACTTATATATATATTGAAAAAATGTTGCAAGGGAAATCTAAGAGAACATTGCAAGGGCACTGGAATGTAATGACATTGTATACATCAGATCCCCATTTAGTTGTGAAGGCCATATTATTTATCTTCTTTTGTAATACATACTTATTTGTACCGCAATAATCCAACTATAAAGAGTAAGTGTTATTTCTATCCTGCAACATGATCTAGCACCTTGTCACTAAAGGGTGTTGGAAACTAATCATGTACATAAGTGGGGTGGGAACTAATCATGGTCATAATTGGGTTTGAGGTCTACAAATCAACAGATACTGAAATTTCTAGGGATCATGTCTTCTTGTCTTTAATCATAATTGGACTATTCAAATATGATTCAAGAATATGAGACTAATAATAACGAATATTAGTCTATTTCTTCTTTTACCCTCTATCTTATTCTAGGATTCAATATGTAGGTCTCCTGCCATCTGTTTCGCCACCACCATAGGTTCTAGCATTCATGGGTTGGGGTGGGGAAACAACTCTCGATTTCGACCAGCTAATTCATTTTGGAAAATTGCTTGCTTGGTTTCTCTCCTACCCAACAAGTGGATAGGTTCCCGCTGCCCCTAAAAGCTAAAGATTCCATACCTAATAACATAGCGAGCTTTTCTGAAATGCAATTATTATTAAATAATAAATGATTTTTAGTACCCCAAGTGGATCATTGAAAATCCCTAAATAAAAAAACCTTGAATCCATGTTTGTTTGGATAACCGCGCATTAAAGGTCATTCCCAGTGGTTATAAATAATTTCCAATAAGTAAGTAAGTCAGTGAGTTCCTAGGAGGTTCCATTGCTAGCCAGTTGGGGAAGGATGTTTCATTGGAAGAGTTCTGTCTGGTCAATTTGAAAAATCTCCCTCGACCATTCAATTTTTTATGGTGAATGCAACATAATGGAAAACCTGTATTTGTAGAGGAAAATATATATGCAACTCCAAAAACGTTATTGCGTAATATTTCATTCATATTTCATATTAGGATTTGCAATTATTATTAAATAATAAATGATTTTCAATACCCCAAGTGGCCCAACAATGGTGATTCTAGGATTCAATATGTAGGGTCTTCCCTTAACAGGATTGGAATCTAGATTTAGTTCTATTTTCATTTATCCTAACTCTCCTTTTATTCATTACATCTCAATTAAAAAATAGGTCAATTATTCTTCGAGGCAACCTCTTATAATGCTTATGCATCCCAATAATTATTGATTGAGGTATTCCTGCATAATACATTTACTATACGTATTAGTAGTAAGCTCTGTATCTCTGTCTTTTCCTAAATCAATTATTTTCAATTACCCGCTACATTGCAAAGAATGAAAAAATGCATGTACCAGGATATAAAATTTTGACCTAATTGAGCATAAACCACTTCGTCTTTGCATGAGGTTGAATGATGATGATGGATGACTAAAACCACACATGAAATGGGTGCCCAAACTCTATTTGCAAGCCTGAAAAGGCCTTACCAAGCATAAAAAACTCTTACCCTGCCTGACCGAAAAAATCGGAAATGATGACGATGGTGGACTAAGAGGAAGCCCGAAAACCTCTTACCCTGACTGAAAAACTAGTGAAATGATGATGATGGACTAAGTGGAAGCCCAAAAATCCATTACCAAGCATGAAAAGCAAGCCCTGAGAGCAAAAAACCACAAAAATTATGACGATGGTCGGCTAAGTGTGGAGGGGGTTTGCATTTATATAGTTAAACATTTCTCGGCTGAGAGTTAAAAAGGAATGTAATCTCTCAGCATAGAAACATTTTCGAGAGTTTAATTTGAAAATTATGGGAACACTCTTGAATGAGAAAGTTTAAAAATCTTGGTCGAAAACCTATCTAACTATGGAATAACATCTCTTGGACGAGAGAATTTTAACCTTGGTTGATTTCTCATCTGAGATATTTTACAAATATCATCCGAAAAAATATGTTGAATTTTTTCTCGACCGAGAAATTGGAAATTATACAAAAAAAAGGATTTGTCATGGAATTGTTTCCCAACTTCGTGTTTTCACCCTCCTTTCATACAGAGGATTCATTACCAATGTATTCCCATGAGTCTACTAATATGCTTATATGTGATCCTTTGGATTCTGATTTAGAAACATATTTTTAGGGATATAGATATCATAGCACCATCCATACCATCTACCATAGCTATGAATAATCCTAAGACTACACAAATGCCTAGTTCACTAGTTGATTCCTCATTGGTCTCTTATGTAGTGATACTTAACTTACATGGTTTGAAGTCTTTCCTATCTTTCAGTGGATGGCTATCCATGACCTTAGTGATATTTGGACTGATATTAAACATGTTTGGATCTGTTCTGAACACTTATGGTTTAGATCTTATGCCCATCCATCATTCATATTTTTACACCTATCAGTTTTCCTAGTCTAGCCCTATATCCTCATGGAGCCATTGAAGCCTTTGTCCTTGCTGTTCCATATGATAATATTTCTGATATATCATAGTTTTATCAGCCTCATATCAGATCTGGAAAGTTGATATATCATATTGGAATATTGACATGTGATTCACATCACAATTTTGCAGCTATTCAGGGAATTGGGTGTGAAATAAATTGTCTTAATTTTTGTACTCTTTGGAAAGGAGTATGCACATATCTCTTTTCCATTTCATATTATGTTTGTATATTAGAGTTTTAAATCAGCAATAAGCATTCAAATAATTCTCCTACTTCATCAGTTGATGAGATACAAGGAGTCTGTCCTCTTCCTTCTTGCAGGTTCTACACTCTAGCACAGGAACATGGAGTTCATGATTTCTCCAGCAAGTCCTTCATCCAGAAGAAGTTCATTCAGCTCATTAAAGTGAAGATCAAGATATGTTGAAGACATATTTCAAAATTTTGTGCCTTTTCCTATCTTGAGGGAGTATTTTCCCCATGAGGTTTTGCCTCTTTCCTCACTTTTCTGGACATAATAATTGTTAAAGGCTGACCTTAGCCTTGTTGATGGGCCCTATATGCATCCATATTTTTTTTCATACCATCATAAATTCAAAATTATAGGGGGGTATTGGAATATATTAAACCCACTCATAACTTAGGATAAAATAATTTATCATTATTTGATTAATTATTCCCCCACTAGCTTAATTAGTTGGCATCCACTTGCACCTTAAAGTCAATACATGCCATCTATATCCTAGGAATGATTTATTTATGATTATGGGTTGATATTGACCACCGTTTGACATTCCATAATTAGTATACACCTAATACTTCATAGATTTAAGCTCACTTAATGAACTTATGATACTGTGATAAGGACAAGTTAAATCTCGTAGTCCTTCATGTGCATATCCTTGGACTATTTCCTCATCTACAATCCTTGAAATCTTGTTAATTTTGGTAAAATATTTGTTCCATTAGGTTTCATTTAAATCAACTATTGGGTCTTCATCTCCTTATTGTGCATACTTTCCACTCCAATTCTCTTAAATATTTTACTCATACACCAAGAAGGAATATGGATGTCCCATAATCTCATCATAATAATCCACTACTTTCTTGACTAGTTTCATTTCATCCATGCTTTCATGAACAAATAGATCTTTATAATTATGTAAGACACATGGAAGTCCTTTCAAACTCATCATCTTATCAACACATAATTTAAAATTTCTCTCATCCTCATGGGCTACTATAACATACGACCACCCACTCATATCTTGTATTATTTTCCAATTCCATACATATGTAGTTGTTGTTCGAAATGAATGTCCTTCTCCTTGGCCATCATTGCTCTTCCACTACAATGATTTTTTCATAATTTTGTGATAGTTTTCCCCATCCAAAAATTATTTCATCATCTCTATATTTTTTTTGCTATGCCTCTCTTAGTCTCTCATTTTGAGTCCTACAAAATCCTCATGTTGACTTGATGCTCCTTTTAACTTATCCTATTAATCAATTGGGTCTACAATTTTGGTGCAATCGTCATTTATATTGGGATTTATTGACCATTTTTTCAAAATCTTTAGATATTCATCAAAATATTATAGCATTGCATTTAAGTATTGTCTTTCTTGATGCTCTTCAGTATCTATAATCACAAATGCACAAAAACATTTGTTTTGAAAATCATCATACTACTTGGTCTTGGTTTATGCTTTTAGCATCATATTTGTATGCTCCAATCCAATGTTCCTCCACAATTATATGAGACACTCTTTAGGTTCCTCATATTCATACTCATCATTTTATCCAAGGATTTGTCCTTTTTCTGGTTCACATATGCGAACTTCTTCCTTCTCTTCCATGGATCTCTGTCCATACTTAGCTTCTCTAAGTTCCTCTTCCATTTTCATCCAAACACCAAAATTGTGCCTCAACTTTCCCTCACAAAAATTATTCACAGGAAAATTGGCCTTCTTCTTCATTGTCCAACCACACCTGTGGTCTTCCTCAAATCCTTCCTATAGAAAATTCATCATATCAGTGAGTTTCTCTTTCAACTCAACTAGATCTCCTTGTCAATTTCCTCATCATTCAATTTTCTATAGATTCTTTCCTATGGACCCTTCATCTGAATATCTCTAATCATCTTCATCTCTTCCTTTGTGAGCTTATCCATGCTCAACTATGAGATGCAATTGTTAGTGATTGAGAAAAATATGAAGACAATTGAACTTTAAAAATTTAATCCACAATATCAGTGCATATAAATCTCATCAATAATCCAAAGACATAAATCAAACCATAGAACACATGATATACCCTAGGAAAACTCTCCATTGATTTGGAGGATAAAAAAACCCAGCAAACAATCTTAGAGTATGATTGATAAGTGGCAGAGAATGATTACAACACAATAGCAAATTACTTTCACCGATAACACAAGAGAGTGGAGATCAAATGGAAAATTGTATCTAACTCTCCAAGTGCATAGCACTTTAATAACAAGTCAAATTAGGTTATACAACAAAAATAAAATGGTTGCATGCATCGTTAGCTTATTAACAATAAGAACACCGATATATCTCCACTCATGTCTTCCCCATTGACCTGGTGCCAATATGGAACTCCATAATTATGTCCCACTAGAAGATATGTTCCCTCAATTACTTGGTGCTAGTTTGGAACTCCATAATTATATCCCACAAGAAGATATGCACCTTCCATTAATTAACTAACTCTAACTCAGTTGTTAAATGAATGAACTGGACTGAACTAAATGGAACTGCATGCAACTGAGTGTAACTGAACATAACTTGATGTAAATGAACATAAATAAATGTAGCTAATGTTTCTCCATCAGTTTCATCTTCAAAAACCACTTGCATAAATGAATTAGTTGATTCCTTAATTAACTGAACCATAACTAATACTGAAGTGATGTCTTATCAATTTGAGTTCACTTGGCATCATCATAGGTAATTTGAATTCTCTCTCCATATTTGTGCTCATATTAATTTTCTTTCATCGAATATATGTGTTTTCGTTAATTCTATATCATATCACACTCATTACATTGTTTCCAAACCTATGATCATATGTATTACCGTAGGTCATATAGCCATATACTAAAGTAAATTATTTTAGGGGTAGCTATTCCCTAAAGGATACTTGTAGAACATGTTGACCATGACTAGCCATGCATCACATAGTATATCATTTAGAATTAATAAAAAATAAGTCATGTGAACTTAATACACGTAAGTTTTGGACTTGACACAACAAGTCTTAGACCTTAACATAAGGTCATTATCTTAACGATAAGATCCTGGTACAAGCATCTCTCCTGAATATGACAATGTCATGGGAACTTAATACAATATAAGTTATGGACTTTACACATCAAAATTATCAGACCTTAACACATAAAGTAATGGATAAGATATGAATCTAATTACAACATAGATTCCATACTTGATTAGAATACAAGTCTCAGACCTTAACACATAAGGTCATGTAGAATAACTCTTGTAGGTGTACTCTCAACACTCCCTCTCAGTGAAGGAGACATTCTCTACCATACCAATATTATCTCGGAAGTGTTTGAACTTTGTCATAGATATATGCTTGTCACAAATTTTCAATCTGTTCATCAATACCTATGTATTGGAACTAAGTTTACATGATCATGACTTCAATGAAGTAAAACTTAATATCAAATGTGTTTTATCATTAAACACATATAGGGTTTTTGAGAAAGCTTGAATTTTAACACCTAATGACTATAGGCTCAAGTCCTTAACCCTAGTAGGTAGATTCCCAAGCTAAAGTACACCTCAGTATGTAGTACTATCCACAATCTTTTTTTTCTTCTGTAGTACTCTCATACATACATCTTGCTTCTGTAGTATTTTCCTCAAACTACATTGCTTATCTCAGGATAAACAATAGTTGGATACCATGCTCATATAATAGGTATTTCATGTATGAAATAAAATAAATATCCTATTATAATGTACCTCAAGGGTACTCAAACATATTCTTATTAGTAAGAATAAAATACAACATGCTTGCTCAAAGACCAACTAGCTACTTACACAAAATGGCATCATCTTTATCTAATTCTGAGTAATTTTTCCTAAACTAGAGATCATGGATTTTAAATCCATCAAATACAATATTATACAACACGTATGCAATAAAAAATTTCAAGAAATTCTTATCTTTTCTTTCACTCTTCAACATTTGTTGACTTGTTGAATCTTCTGTTATCTAGAGAATTTCCTTGTGAGCTTTCCATTCTTCAAGATGTTGTTCAAGTCATTATCACTTTCTCATTGATCCTTCTCTTTATATTTGCAGCACTCCAACTACCTCTCCTAGAGGTTTTAACTGTTCTCTAACCGTTCATACTATAAATAGTCTTTGATACTTTTGACCATGTCACTTCTCATGTGGATTCCCCTAAGTCATGTACTATGACTAACTGGTGGGGACTTTATCTATTGCCTCCTATGAAGACACATCAATAGTCCCTCTTCATCTAGAGGAGTTCTTATGTACTATATCAATATTGTCCCATACAAAGGCTTAGTAATAATGTTGGAAATGTTGCTCATCTGTGGATATGTACCATGTCCCAAATATAATTGACTAGAATCCTTAAACTATTTACTACTTTTCAACATGCTCTATCTATAGAAACACATGTGATTGTCATAAATCACTATACTAGTCAGATTTTATATATCTTTGAAACTCTAGTTTATTGATCAAGACATATCTGAGTCCATATACACTTGTACCAAGTAGGTACCACAACACATGCTTTGTACATGTCTATGTACAAAGTGAAAAGCACATCACATATCCTGGGACTTGGAACTAACCAAATATATCTCAACTAACCTGAGATCCTCCAAATATGAAATAAGAATTATAAAATTTCATATTTACCTTCATATGTGTGGACATGGATTGCTATTCCACCATCCTGAAACTCTTCAGGCTCTTTTACTACACATTTTCCTTAACTAAGGAAAATATTTTTTCTGGTGACTATCACACCACTAATCATAAGAATCATAACAAGATTCTTGAATACAGTTCTCAAATTCCTTATGAATATGATGATCATGCATATCTCCTTTTTACAGGAGGTAGATCAACCAATTACAATGGTTCTTTGGGATCTAGCGAGACTAGAAACTCCCTCTCACCATGTAAATACGAGAATCATAATTTGGGTCCTCCATAACGAAGAATTCTTCTCATATATACATGAAGCTCTTCTTTGACACATGAATCTAAATAATATAGAATATCTTTAGGATTCTTCACATCTATATCATAATAGAATTAAGTCATCTATTCTATCTGTTTTCCAAGAGACATAGGAACCTCCCGAACTATTGTATTTCAGGATCACACATATGAATGGCTCTACATTCATGTCATTATTTAATTTTAGGTAAGATCATTTTAATTTTCCCTACAAGAAAAATGATTCTAATGGTTAGAACCATTTCATACTCATGAATTTTATTAACATGAAATAATCTCAATATACTGATAATTATTTGCATAGTTATGTATTGTTATTGACCAGCCGGTTTAACATAACGCATTATAATCTTATATACTGATATGAAGCCCTATATAATTCCTATAGCAGTCCAAAAAAATCATTTTATAAAAGAAATATGCAGCCCCATTTCCATATCTCATGAGGTAATCATAAATCCCTCTATCTATCCAATCATGTAGTCTTATGTTCACAGTTTATGAAACAGTCATGCTCCCATAAATATCATGTCTTATGGAGTATGTTTTCAGACTTACATCAATCATATATGAGTAGATGATCAGTCCTACATAATTCTTATATTAGTCCTATATCATCTCGCAAAATTTGGACTCATGAGATTGATAACATGACAATAAAGATAAAAAACAATGTATAGGCTAAACACAATTCTAAGTCTAGGAATACATATCTATATGACATTCATGATATATATATATATATATATATATATATATATATATATAATATTATTTATAACAAAAAATAAAAATAAAAAGGTACTCATATTTATTGTTTGTGTGGGCTCCCTCTTGATCTCTGCACCCTTGTAGAGATAGGTGGAGTCCTTCTTTATTCATTGCAAATTTAAACGCTACAAAAAGAACTTATTGCATGTACTAGAAGGTGTGTCTCTACACGGGAATAAGGATCCCATGAAATAAAGAGTGAATGCTCTTATTCACTAGTTTCACCTCCTTCTACGACAATGGATGCATGAACTCTTCCTTATGTTATTTTCCTTGCATAGCAATATTGTATGAAGTGGCATTCCTTCTCACAATAAAAACATATTATTTTTTATTTTTCCATACTTTTATGGATCTCCTTCTTCTTTGCATGAAAATTGTTCTTGGGAGAAAATGGTTTTCTTTATTTCTTGGTTCTTTCCATGAGGGAAGGATTCTCCTCCTTATTGCTCACCATATTTTTCTAGATGCACCCTTCTTATTCGATGCAATCATGCCAAATTATTTTGAAATTGGGATGTTATTCTCTTCCCTTTACAGTAGAAAGAAAGGTATCCCATGAGGAGGGGATTCCATCGATGGTGGTTTGTAGAAGATCATCCTCATTCATCTTCACTGATGCTTACTACTAGTTGATCCTTCACTTACAAAATATTTGTAAATAATGATTACATGATCTCATCCTGCAATTGAAGTGGGATATTCTATCACAGAGGTCACAAAAGAATCAAGATCATGCTTTTCAAGAATATTGATCACCCTCTCCTTCCATGTATTGAAGTCGGATGTTCCTTCTAGTTGATATTCTGGTCAAACGGATAATTATTACATTGCATCTAGATCTTTTTGAATGCTTCAATATCTATAGAGGCTTAGAGTGTTTTCAAAAAAATAATATCTTGCATTCCCTTGCTATGTTACCATGTTAGTGATTGAGCAAAATATGAAGATAATTGAACTTTAAAACTTTAATCCACAATAACAATGCATATAAGTCTCATTAATGATCAAAAGAAATAAATCAAACCATAGAACACGGGATATACCCTCAGAAAACCCTCCATTGATTTGGAGGACAAAAAAACCCAACAAAAAATCTAAGAGCATGATTGATAAGTGGCAGATACTGATTACAACACAATAGCATATTTCTTTCACCGAGAGCATCGAAGAGTGGAGATCAAATGGAACACTGTATATAACTTGCCAAGTGCATATCACTTTAATAACAAGTCAAATTAGGTTATACAACCAAAATATAATGGTTGCATGCATCATTAAATTGTTAACACTTATAACACTGATATATCTTCAATCATGTTCCCCCCATTGACTTGGTGCCAAGTTAGCATTCCATAATCATCTCCCACTAGAAGATATGTGCCCTCATTGACTTGGTTCCAGGTTAGCACTTCATAGTTATCTCCTACAAGAAGATATGTGCCTTCCATTAATTAAATAACTCTAACTGAGTTGTTAACTCAATGAACTGAACTGAACTGAATGAAACTGCATGTAACTGAATAGAAAAATTGAATGGAAATGATTTTAACTGAATAGAACTGAATGCAACTAAATATAATTGAATGTAACTGAACATAAATGAATGTAACTAAATAAAACTAAATGTAACTGAACCGAACTAAATGTAACTAGTGTTTCTCCATTGGTGTCATATTCAACAACCACTTGCATAAATTGAGTTGATTATTTAATTAAATGAACCATAACTAATACTCAATTGATGTCTTATCAATTTGAGTTTACTTGGTGTCAGCATGGGTAATTCAATTTCTCACTCCATCTATGTGCTCATATTAATTTTGTTTGTAGGGTCCATATGTGTTTTCATTAATTCTATATCATATCATACTCATAAGATTGTTTCTGAACCTATGATCATATGTATTACCATGGGTCATATAGTCACATGCTAAAGTAAATCACTCTAGGTGTAGCTAATCCCTAAAGGAGACTTGTAGCGCATGTTGACCATGACAAGCCATACATCACATAGTATATCATCGGGACTTAATGCAACATAAGTCATGTGAACTTAATACACATAAGTTCTGAACTTAACGCAACAATTTTCATACCTCACATAAGGTCATGATCTTAACCATAAGATCCTAGTACATGCATCTCTATTGAATATGACAATGTCATGTGAAATTAATACAATATAAGTTCTAGAGTTGATACAACACAAGTATCATACCTTAACACATAAGGTCATTGGGAAGATATGAATCTAATCACAAAATAGATTCCAGACTTGATTACAACACAAGTCTCATACCTTAACACATAAGGTCATGGAGAATAACTCTCGAAGTTCTACTCTCAACAACAATTATACTCTACAATAATAAGTCTATTTCACCATGTTACAAAATACCTCACCAAGCTCCTCTCCTAAATATGGCCTTTTGGTATCCCTTTGGTTCTTTCCTTTAGAATGTTTTTAGTAGGGCCTGGTCCTCTAGGATTCTACACTTCTACTCACCTTCTCTCAAGAGATTCAACTGTTCTTCTCCAACTTCACTAGTTGTAGCATTTTCCACATTGTATTCCTCTACTTGTTTCCTCAAACAAAATAATAGCTACTTCTACCAGAGTTAAAATAAAAATATCATCACCTTCCATACCACATTATATATGTAGTTCACCTTGATACCACTTGATATATACATAGCTCATGTAATCCCTATGGGACCTACAAGAACCTCATTACAAGAATGTTTCCAAAACACACAAGATGTAAAATATCTAATACTTGTAATTATTATTGGAATATTACCACAACCCATGATCTATAAAAGATCTATGTCTTAGAATTGTTACAATAATTATATTTCTTGTAATTAGAATTGAACATAAGCATTGCCAAAAATGTGTTGAAGTGGATTTTGTAAACCAACCCTCAATTTCTAATTCCTTTCAATGATGGACACAAGTCAGCTGTATTTCGATCTCCCTTATCTATCATCAATCCACAGATCGATTAGACATTACAATCCCCACTAGTCTAATATCGTTCCAAAACATCTCAAACACTGAAATGCTCTATCACATATCAAATATTAGTTCAGATATTTTGCACAAACTTAATGATTCTCAAGTGGATCTCTTTCCATCATGAACCATAAAACTTAAGGTATTCAAAACACCGCCACCAATAACTACACCAATTCCAAACTTCTATAATCAATTACAATTTAAACTTTAATTTGAAAAACAATTTTACTTACAGGTCTTCATTTTATAGATTGCAGTCATATAATTGAAGTGGATTCTTTCAAGGTAAAACAACAATTCCTACATGCCAATGCTTTCCAAACTTAACCACAAAGTTGAAATATAGTTCATTTCTTTTACTAGATCGAGTCTCAACCTTAGATCACATATTTTAAACCTACCATAATTTCCCTTGGTAGTTCGACCCAATCTCTTGTTAACTAATTGTTGATTTTAGATTTAGTCGTACTCTTAATTAGAATAATGTTCTAGATTCCCTTGGACCTCAATTTCATTCATATGATGCATTGGACACAAAATAAAATCATTCCGAAAGATCTTTATTTTCAACTAACATTAAAACTTAGATTCAAATATCAAGGAAAAGAATAATAAATGGATTATGTAATCTATCCATAAACTCATTCAAGAACCATTCAACCATATTCAAGATTCCAAAGGTTAATCTCAATAACACATTCAACTTATAGGTAATCATCCACATTCATCCAAACTAGGGATTAATAACAATTAACAACAAATCCATAAATCTAGTCACTAGTGTCAAGGGAATATTCAACTTACACAAATTAAAACACCCATCCAATAGCGTAAATGCATTGACATAGAAGGAACACAATTATTGAGGCCTATGTTATCATGGAAATCTTGCACACATGCAACATTTTTTCAATTCACATGGTAAAGCATCATCAACATACAACATTCATCCAAATGAAGACATCTTCATAAGACCTAGAAAATAGCTGGAGTCCCAAAATGCCCCCAAAATAGTCAAAATATGGTACTGCATGGCTAATAGTATGTTCATACACATGACAACATGTACCGCCAGCATAACTCCCACACAAAAATGCAAATATCCCTTTGATATCCTCACAAATGAAAAAAATAGTAGGATCTCACACACTAGTGGCACATTAAAGGCTCATGAAATCTCCATCTATTCCAAGAATTTGAATTTTCTCTCTTCACACACCTGGTTTCCTTGAATAGCCTTTCTTTTGTCCTTTGGGGCCAAATCATGGATCATTCGGTTCACATTGGTACCTTGTTATTTCTTGACCACCTCTTGGCTTATAAAATAAATCCATTACCATGGTAATTGTAATAGAAATTTGAGAGGAATTTTATGTTGTTTTAATTGTGTTTGACCTCCCTTATAGCTCACCATTTCCATCTTCTCTAGAATTCACCAAGCTCCCTTGCCTCCTTCCTCCAAGGAGAAATTTTTCTCCTCATTGGTTCTTTAAGCTATTTGACATATAATTTGGACTACATAGACCTACAGTAAGAGAATTGTTTGCCTCCATTTCGAGCTCACATCTCCAATGTGCTTGACCTTTGGGAAAAATAAGAAGTGATTTGGCATCTATTGGTTGTTGAAGTTTTTATTTCTCACCCTCTTTTGCATTTTGTTTATTTTTTTTGTATTTCCTTTGTTTTGTTTTATTTCAACTAACAACCATTTGGAGAATCACTTGAAGCACTCATCCACTACCCAAAGGAACACCTAATATTGAGGCCTTGCTGTTGCCTACAAGGCTTTTCCCATAACCAAGTGGGAAGAAGTAACTCTTGTGCAATATTTTCCACAAAAGTATTTATGGAGACTCCAATCTATTTTGGTTCATTTCTCTTTAAATAGGTTGTTATTTGGGGAGTGGTTAATTTATGGTTTTTTAATCTTTACAGGTGAAGAGGACCATCCCTTTCATCCCAGGAATTCTCCCCCCTAATCGTCCATTCTATCCATTTTATCATATGTGCAGCTCATGGTGTCTCTATCACGATGACAAGGAGAATCATCCTTCGATAGTAGGATGACTCACACATATAATCAGACACCTGTCCATGCAATTTCTTTGCATAATGACAACGTGACTCTTTTTGCATTGTAACTTCATGACAATGCGCTAGTCAGTCTTTCTTCTATGCTACAATGCATTTGTTAATTGTTTTTCTGTGTTGGTGTCATTTGTTTACTTTTTATTTGTTTCAAAAAAAAATTTGCATCCCCATTTCTGTCAGTAATGAACTAGGAGTAAGTTAACTTTCAATAGTTAATTGTTTGTTTAGTAATTAACCCATCTAGACTAAGAATATGAAGTAAAGGGGTCCTCCCTCGAAATATACTTAGGTAATCAACTTTGATGCTTTTATCAGGTCTCATTGGTGTCACTACTATTCAATAATTTTCATATTCCCTTGCTTATTTAAACATCTTTAGTTCAAGTAGTGTAAAATCCACTTTTTACACACATACGAGGACCTAAAGATTCTCCTCTCCCAAAGTATTCTCTACACCTCAGATTGCATAGGATCTTGTTGAATAAGGAATGGGTGTGAAGTGTGAAATACCTCTATTGCACATTTAGCATTTTGTTTCTTTTGCAAGCATCATTAGCATATTTAGAGCTCAAGTCACAATCTCCATTTTATTTTATTTTGAGCACTTGAATTAATTCCAACAATACACTTTTCTTACATCATATGTGATTTCCCACTTGCACACATTAAGGGAAATAAATACTCTTTCAATCCTACTATACTCTTCACCTCGCATTTCATATGACATTGGTGAATCAGAAATGAAGGGAATTGTGAAATACCTCTCTTACACACCTTAATTCAATAAAAAACACATAAAATCATCCATTGCAAATGCTAACCAACTAAAATATTCTATGGGAGGTCACAAAAAAGCATTTTAGTTTGGTACGATTGATTGGGATGGGAATCCAAATAATTCCCACAAATCTAGTTTCATTAGGCATTATTTTTTTAAACATATAATTGTTATATTTTAGGGTGCTATCAAATCCTACTATAATAAAGTGTTAAAAGAAATACTGAATTAGAGCATGTTGTGACCAACGAGGTGAAAACTAAGGTATAGCTTCCATGCTCTCCCCTACGAGTCACTTAGGTCATTGTTGGGGGATGGAACTATATAGTGCAGGTATTATCACTTATCCACACTTGATGCAAAGTATATTAGTAGCCAGACTTAGGGCATCACCAAGGAGAATTTGTGATTGCGAGTGACTCCTAAAGTCAAATTTTTTTGTTGGGAGGTGTTTCCAAGCCTCTTTGATTGGAACATTGGCCCCATATCTGATAGAAATTTCTCTTTGCTACCTTGACTAGTTGGTTGTTGTGTGGATTCCATTATCACCAACTATTGTGCTTTTGGAAATCCCAATTCCATTTTAGAGGAAGGACGTTAGGTCTTTTAGGGAAATCCCACATCTTTTTACTTTCTCAATACAAGTTCACTTAACTCGTAATTTAAAAAGGAGTTACATGTGGAAACCTTTGCACTAATACCTCCTTGCAATATAACTCACTTATTGAACCATTTTGCATTTGTTCATTTGTGTTTACTCACTAAACACCACACTCACTTTATCACTAGATAGCCACCATAGAAGAACAACCCCCCTCAAAAGGTAGTCCCATGGACTGTGTGGCCTATCCTCTCTCTCTACGGGTGTTTTACCATTTTCTCCTCATGGTAAAAAAGGGAATCACATGGTCAGGGTGACTCCCAAGACACGTTGATTGGATCCTCCAGTTAAGGACATACCTTTCTTGACTCATTCTCTCCCCTTAGAAAGAGTTCTGGCCCTTTTTCTTCCTATCACAGAAGAGGCTCACCATTGTTCACTCCCCCTAGAGGAAATCCCCCACATTCTCCCTCGATGGGAGGAGGCCACACCACATCTTCATATTCTAATAGATTACAAATATCACCACCACATATTCCATGTTCTCCCCCTTATGGAAACAACACACAAAATATGATGTATTCCCCCAACCATAACCTCTCATTTATGGTGAGTTTAAATCTCCATGATCTCTCCAAATTGTTCAAGGATCCCATTGTTCATGATGTAACCTATCCCAATATTCCTGAAATATACCATTCGATATCCCTAAGTTCAAAGGGAAATAGGAGACAATCCCTCCAATGATATCACATCATTCCACCTATGGCATTCCTAAAAAATCATAGTGGAAGATTCAGTAACTCCATCTATTTCAAAAAACTTTCACTTGTACAACTACAAAGTGGTATGTCAACCTCAATATAGACTCTCATATCACTTTTGAGACACTATCCACTGCATTTATCACCTACTTCTAGTGATCAACATGTCACAACCTAGGAATCAAAATTCTCATAGAATTTTTGTAAAACTCTACCACCCACATCATGGATCACACCTATGAGTGGTTTCATCACCGCATGTTGTGGAAAATTGATATTCAACATCAGTTCATTTTGGATTGGTTAGTTAAATCACTCTAACCAACTATTGCAAAGGACATGGCTAGCTCTATTCCCCAAAGCAATGAAGAATCAATTCTCAAATCCCAACACTTTGAATGACTATGCCTTTGTTTGTCTATGCCCAATCAAGGTATTTGAACAGCATACTACTATATGCCCCTCGAAATTGATCATTAGACCCTCCTGTAGCAAGGAAGTTACATTATGTGGATGGAATTATTAAGTCCATTATGATGGCAAAATATACACCTATCCCTGTTATCTCAACTCACCATACTAGTGTTCTGAATCCTCCATTTGGATGGCCCCAATATGGACCCTACAACCCTATGTACCCAAGTGCAACCCAACCACACTCAGTTCCTCCACCACAAATTTCACAACCAACTCCTACATCGACATCATATGGAGCCCAACCAATATATATCCCACCTTTGGGATACAACCCATGCTATATGTACCCGGGTCCCCATGGAAAAACTCCCATACCTCACATGGGGGTAAATTTAGCTCAATTCTATATAAAAAAAAACTCAACAATTTGAGTAGTTGAACATTTCCCATCCCTAGAATCCTTAGAATAAGGGGAAGAATAAGGTAAGTAACAAAAAACCCCAACAAAAGGGGCATGGGGAAACCAAGTTCTCTAGAAAAACATCAACCAAAGTAACCAACCAGTATAGGGGGGAAACCCCCCAAAGAAAGGGGAAAACACCAACCTAAGTACCAATTACCCTTGCTCTATATGTGGTGAGTATGGCCATTACACTCTCCATTTCATTATGATCCCTGACTACCAACAGTTGGTTGGAGAAAAGAGGAAAACACTATAAACCCCCCCTTAGGTTTCTCCTGCACCACAACCCCAACAAGATATTTTGCAACAACCCTTTTTAAAGCAAGGACTAGTTACCCAGCAACCGAATCCCCACCCCCCGAGTGATATATCATTTCAAAATATATTTATGAACTTGACATCTATCAACCTCCAGAATCATGCCAAAGGTATACTAGTGCTTATCCCTCACCTATCCTAGAAGAGAATTCAATCCCTTTGGGAGGCCCTTTGCAAATTTTGCGTCACAAGATGAACGAAATTTTTGGGATACCAAAAGCACCACTTTGGTGTACCCCTCATAATCTACATATGAAGGATTCCCACAATTACATTATTGTTGATGACTTGTTACAATCACCAGCCTCCATGTCCATGTTGGAAGTGTTTTAGTCTTTCCCCATAGAACGCAAGGCATTATTGAACACTCTAGGTACCATCGACCCATTAGAATCAAGCCTCATGACTTTCGACCTTGATAAAGGAGAACTATGACTACCCTTATATGTCTCTTTCCAATTCTCGATCACCATGAATAACATTATCATCCATTAATGTATTATTGATGAAGGCACATCCACATGCATCATGTCCTCAAATGTTTGGAAGCGATTGGGATCATCTGAGTTAGCCCCATCCTCTATCGCTCTTCGCACATATGATATATGACCATTCAAACCATGAGGATTGTACCAAAATTTCTCCATTGAGATAGGGGGGGAATGGTAATGATCGATGTTGAAGTCGACGATTCCCAACTAGGATACAATATCCTATTGGGTCACAGTTACATGTACACCATGAAGGAAATGACCTCTTCATTTTTTTATATCATGATGTTTTCCTTTAATTGAAAAGTGGTCACCCTTGACCAAATTAATTAATACAATCCCCATGCCACTACCAATCATGAAAATTTCCTACCCACAGTAGGAGAATTTAACCAACTAGGCTTCTGTTGATATTGGCCCCTGTGTGTATAAATATTTCAACCTCCTAAGGGCATATTCGAGCCCTCCATTTGAAATACCCACCTCTATGGACAATCTCCTTTGCACCATTTTCACCTCCAAGAATGATTTTCCCCACCCAACGACATAATCATCAACATCCCCAATGATCCACGAAGTAGAGCAAGTATTGATCCCTTCAATACCTCCCATTTTCTAGATACAATTTATGTACCCCCTTTCTAGAGTGCAAATAACACACACTCTGGCTTAGTTGACTATCCCAAGGCTCATGTTGGGTCTCCCTATGTGGTACCTCACACTACCATACCCTGATATGGCCTCAAAGCCCATAACATACTACGAAATAGTGCCAGTACGATGAGTATAACCACATGCCAAACTGGCACCACCTATATACAAGCCACCATCAACAATCACAAAGTCTCCAAATGGAGGTTTCATTCAACCCAAACTAAAATACCCCACTAACATGAGCTATAATCAACCAAAGTTGAAATCCCCCTCCAACAACACCCAACATCTTGAATCTTCATTGGGATTCGCTAAAGCTAAATAAGGGGGAATACTTCAACACACATTGAAATATACCATCATGTATGACACACCCACTATGAGCGTCAATCCTCCACGTGCTATGTGTGGTTAATAATGCCATGAAACAAACCTATTCCCCACCTTACCATATCTTAGGAACCTGTTAAACACACTAGTCAGTGTTATGCATGCACCCAAACCCACGACTGAGGGAACATCAACATCCTTGATCCCTAATTCAAAATCATTACAAGCCAACAAAGCATTCTTGATCTGTTTCCAGTTTTGGAACTATACACACCCTTTCCCCTATCTCCCATGATTTCATAATACATTGGGAACTATTCATCTCACACAACTGGTGGTGGAACCCCTTCCTTCTCCACCGATAGAAACAACTTCGTTCAATGTGGTTACTACTGATGTAGTCACAAAAATTGTGTATCTGGTTTTACCTGCTCCTGAGACCCCTACATTTCCATAATCACACCCTATTAATTTCAACCATGATATCCAATATAATGGATGCACCTCTTGTGAGAACCACAACCCTATGATTCCCAATCATAGTAGGCCAACTTACCCTATGAAACCCCTCTTAACACCAATACTCATGCCAATAAAAGAATCACACCCATGTTGAACATGTGGCGCTACATCCCACTATTCATTTTAGTTCCCCATCTTACACCTTGAACAAGAATTTTTCCTCGAGCTAGCACCTACAAGGACACTTGATCAAACTAATTGTCTTCCCATAATAAACAGATCTGTAGAAAGTTTTTCCCACATTAGCAGATACCATTGAAAACATATACGCCCTGGATAGGATACTCATTAGCAAGGATTCATGATCATATAGTGATGATTCATTATCCTCCTATGACAATCCTCACCACCTATTATTCCTTGAGATGTTTTGAGGCAGATTTCATAACTATGTTAGGGAATCACTAATTTGAATTTGATAAAATTGGTTCTTCGTACAACAACAGAGGTAATAATATTGAAAATATCTTAACACTTTCTTTGATTATGATGAACCTCGTTATTACATCTAATTAGGAAATGGGGAACTGATAGAGATCATTTTGACTATATGAATATTGGTATAGAATAATTATAGATGGATAAACATATGAGAAACGTACTGCTAAGGTAGATTTATTTCCCATAAATCAAGAATGTGTGTTGATAAAATGAATTCGTCAATTTAAACACATAATGCAATGAACATAGGAAGAACAATATTAGAAGACAATAACCTTAATTGTAATCATCATTCTATGAATATTTCATAAGCATGTCAAGAAAATAATATATTAATCACAAGATTTGTACCAAATCAAAGATGAAAGACTGCCTGAAGATTTATAATATATCACTTGCATCATTACATGGAGAATGGAAGAGATCGAGATGAAAAATAGAATATGTAACAATATATAAGAGCCAAAAATTAGAATCCATAGTGCTGGATCACAAAACCAAGCATGCATCACATATTAAGCTTTTTTTATGAGAACAATTACCTGAGAAGTTACACTTCGCTAAAAAATATGTCGATCCTTGTTCTTTAGCAACTAGCCTTATTTATAGCCTTAGATTTACAAAATGATTCTAATAGAATTATGTTAGGACAACTATCAAATTAGTTACAAAATTTAAAATAAAAGTTTGCACATCAACGCTATTAATGACTCTGACGAATGTTGGGCCTGGATCTAGAATGTTAGGACCATTGATGCCCTGTTTCTTTCTTTGTACATTGATTTGGCACTTCAAATACTTGTTGATCTATCACTTGAATAAATTGTTGTGGAGACAATGGTACTTGAGACTACTGACGTGCTAGTTATGATAAATCTGCATGAACTTCACCTCGCGTAACTGTTACAACACTCTGATGGGTGGAACCCATGCACACATATTTTGAAATGTCCTTCCAATCAATTCCCATCATATAGGTTAATGCTCTTAGATCCATGAAACACATGTAAATATCTATGTAGTGCATATAAGAGGTTGGAGGAAGGCTATTCAAAACCATATGTAAATTAGCATGCATACCAAATACACGTGATAGATTTTCCAAAACAAATTTACCTTTGATCGGGTCGGTTATATATTCAAAATCATGATCATCGTTTCTCTTTTCAGCTAACAAAGATTGATAAATTTGGACGGGATACAAATCAACATTTCCATCTCAAGGAGATGAGAGACACTGACCTGAAAAATCATCAAATATTTTCTTGAATGATTTTACACCAGCGTAGATCCAAATCCTAGGCTCTATCAAGCGCCGAGATGGATCAAAAACCTCTTCTTAGGTATAAATTGATTTGATTCAAACCAAAAGACGCATATTTTTATTTAAGGTCCACATATAATTTTATTATTATTAATATTTAATATTATTTATGGCCGACATATAATATTCTTTATTTTGTTAGAAACTAACATTGCATGGTTTCCCCACTCCTACAATCATGGGTTGTTTAGAAGGCCTTGCACATGGTCTTAAAACCATTTGCAATGCCCTCCTAAACCATGTACAATAAAACCATGGGTTGTTTAGAATGCCTTAAAACCATGTGCAAGGCAAACATTTTTTTGTGGATAATTCAATTGTGTTTTTTTCTTGACACACATATTTTTTTTACAGATAATTAAATTTTTACTTTTTTAATGTTTTGTTAGGTAGAAAGATTACAACATCTTCCCCATATTAGATTGTTTTAATGATGAGTGGGCACGATCTCCTTTGAAGCTTGTTGATGGATATCCAGAGCATCCTGAAATTCGAACACTGCACGAAAATTTTCTGTGCATGCTTGGTTTCAGTGTGTTAAATAGTAGTAAGATTTTTTATGATAGTGTATTGCACTTCAACATTTCACTGTCTCTGCCCAAATGCGATACCAAAACCTAACTGATTCATACACCCCAAAGTAGTCTGGTTTCTGTTAGTCCAAACTTCTAAGAATGGTCTTCGTATTCTTAGGTAGAATTTCTGAGATGCATGATTGGGGTTGTCTTTATGCAAATGCATTGATCCCATTCTTTTAAATCTATTTTCTGGTACACGCATGCTGTGGACTCTTATCATGAGTGCAAAATCTTAGTGATGATGAGGTGGGTCTCATACTGAAGAAGGTTACCAATGGAGAAGATAGGAAATCTTGTGCCAAAGTATGTACACAATGGAGAAGAGTTGAAAGCTCAACCAGGGAAATGCTTAGAGTTATGATCCCTCAGCTCTTGCATTCTTTTCTGCCCAGGTATAAAAACTTGTTAACTCTTGAAGCAAGGAATGGAATCTGTGACCTTGATTTAGAGTTAATATCTGACACTCGCCGTGCCCTTCAAGTCTTGAATTTGAATCTATAGCAAACTGTGAGCTATGGTGATGTATTTCAGGATTCCCATGTAGACACTGTAACTGATCAAGGAATCTGCTCCATAGCTGTTAAGTGTATGGATTTGAGAGAGGTTTATTTGAGGAGAAGAAATGGCTTAGGCAATGCGGGTCTTACAGCTCTCATGAAATCTTGCCCAAATATTGTACATTTAGACCTGGGATTCTGTCATAGGATAACAGATCAAGCACTAGAAGCTACTGGGGCTGCTGGGTACT
>LPNX011004592.1:590813-639309 GCA_001517045.1 Pseudotsuga menziesii | reverse complement strand
CTTCTTGCAGATACAAGTGGATGACGTATGGAGAGGCAGGCACTGCACGAACTGCATTAGGTTCTGGGCTTATGTATCATGGCATTCCAAAAGTAAAGACGCGCACTTTCACTACATGCAATAACTACTGCTATACTCGTTTAATAGAGTAGAATAAATTTAAAGTTTGGTTCAATATTCCATAGAATATGGAAATGCTGAGAATGCTGTGCAAGTATATGCTTGATTTTAAAATGTGATTTTTCGAGAGTGTATGTGTTTCAGTGTGATCTATTAGACATTTTGAAATTTAATGAGAACATGCCCATAGATACAGTTTTCTCCACTGCAAGCTTATATTTGTGGCTGTTCATGAACACTGAGTTACTTTTCTGAGCTTAGGAGGCTTGCGTTGGACTGTACTTCATCAACATACCCGAATGGATTGTTACTAAACATGCATGCTCCTCGTATTCTTACATCTCGGTCCCTCTATATGACACTCTTGGTAACTCTCAGAGTCTGTTTTCAACGTGTTGGTTTGATCTTATGCTTTAAGTTAAATGACATTAGTCTTGATCATGCGTGCAACTAACTTTCTACAGGTTCAGTTGCTGTAAAGTACATTATAAATCATGTTGATATATCTGCCGTATTAGAAAAATAACTTTACCAAATTGATATTATTTTTTATTTTGTGTTACAAAATCTCTCCCATAATATTCACTATCACTATTATTTGTTGCCGACATGTTACAAACGTTACATCACGTGACAAGATCTCTCCCATAATATTCACTATCACTATTATTTTTTGCCGACATGTTAGTAACGTTACATCACGTTACATCACGTTACATCACGTGACAAGATCTCTCCCATACTGGGCTGTAGAGCGCCTCTCGGCGCAATCATCTCCCAACTATAAAGTTTTTTCATGTACAATTTGAGTGTGCTTCTTTTTTGTGACCACATTTGATTCTTCTATGATAATGGTGGTTCTATCTCCAATTTGAAATTCTTCCATCTCAAGTCTAGTTATAGAATTCAATATGTTAATAACATCTATTTCTTTTTGCAGTTTATCATCTAGGTAAGTGATGGTGTCTTTGGCCTCTCCAATTGCTAGAGAAACCAAGTCCCATTCTTCCTGTGTTATTGTGAATTGCTTCCAATGCTTCTCCATTACGGATGATATTTGATATCATGCTAAGTGTTTAATAACTACTAGGGGACCTTTCAAAGATGTATTTTTGATAAAATTCTCAAGATATTTCTACGACTTGTCTTTAGCAACATTTAACTCTTGCACTAAAGCATCGATTTTTTCCTTTCTTGCCTGAAAATATCAGTTTTCTCTTTATACTTCCTGAGATCTTATTTGACTTGATCTATTTCATCATCTCAGAATGATAAATCCGATAGATCTTTAGACACTTGATACGTTGAATCTATAGAATAATTCTCTAACAATATAGCCCCTTGAGAATTTAGATATATGTTATTCTCCACTTTAAATGAAACAATTTCATTTTCCAAACTACTAATCATGCTCTTATACTCTTGAGTTTCCTTGGATACCTGCTCAATTTCTCCTTGAGTTGCAATCAATTGAGGCATCTCTACATGTTCTACTCCTAGTAGTGTTATACCAAAATCCTGTCACCACCATGTGATAAGAACTTTGACTTACATACTTTCCCTTGATCCTAGAACTTGGAGTGGAAACCCATGTTGATTGTCAATCTTTCATGAAAATACTCAACACCGCGCTTTCCTCGTTATCCAGATGAGGTACGTTGCTCACACTGCCTTTATTTTGTTTACCATAAGCGGTGACATCACTTATATTCTTTGGTCCATAAGCATTTTTAACCTGAACCACTCTGTCATAAGAGGCAAAAGGCGGTACCATGGGTAAAATGAAAAAAAAGAGAGGTTTCTCGAGGCTTCTAGATCATGAGCCTCATGTCCTCTCTTATCCCTAACATTGTGGGTCAGTTGAGCTCGAGATCCCCGATCATAGGATCTTAGAGGACACCTCATCCACAAATCTCTCAACCATTTCTATCCATTGAGCCTTATAAATACAAGCTCATGTCCATGGTTGAGGGGAGAACCATAGAGGTATCGTTATGTTGTTGGATTGACCACTTGGCCCAAGCCATTTGAGAGCATAGAGAGCGAAGTTGGAGCTTATGGGGATGAAGTGTTGGTTTCATGGAGATGCATGTCGACACTAAGGCTTAATTGGTTGTAAAATTCTCCATTCATCTTAATGCAAAGATGATTTCCATCCCACATTACTGTTGTTGTTGATTTCACATGTAAATGTTGTTGGATTCCTTAGTCACTGACATGGATGAATAGATTATGTTCAGGTATATTTTATGTGTTTGCATGTTTAATCTGATTGCAGGTACACAGGCCTACTATCGAAGTGGAATTCCAGGTATATATGACATCCAGGGAGGGTCTTCATCCTTTGTCGTTCATTTGTTCTAGATCTGAACCATTCAAACCAGAGGAACAATTTCTGTCTACGGAAGGTGAAATATTCCTGCTTACAAATCTAGTGACTCCACTGGGGAATGAATATACATATCAGTTGATATGATCTTCCTCAGTTCTTCAACTCTTGTTCGAATCCAAGCTCCTTTTCCAACTCTCTTCAGTTAGATCTGCTATCTAACTTAGTGGATTTTGGTTTGAAACTTCCATATCTGTGTAGATCTAAATTATTTTCGAACTTTTATGCTTTTTCTCACTCTCAATCTATCAGTTTTTACCCTGATCTGGTCTTTTTCTGACTTGATCTATCGTTCTCTTTGTGTTTTGCATTTTTACAGGGAACCGTGCTTATGCAGTTGGTGAGAAGCGGTGCCACCGCCTGAACCTAGTTAGCAGCCCGCGGTGCCACCGCCTGATTCCTGTTGGTGAGAAGCAGTGCTAGTATAGAATCGCTCTGTCAATATCTGTCCAGCGTGGTGCTAGGTAGGCATCATTCCAAGACCTCTTTTTTCTCATTTTTTGCAAAAAAATTGAGTGGATTTGCTTTCAGCCCTGTATTGTCAGGATTGTGTGTCAGAATCTGATGCTTGTGGTTTGAAATTTTATGGTTTAAAGATTGGTTTGATTGGAAAATTCAAAATCTATATTAGGCTTATTGATTGTTCATTCACTTTGGTGCTTGTTGGTTGTGATTGTGAAAGGACTTCTTATTTTTGAAAAGCTTAGGGTGTTAGTAAGATCTCTTTTCATCTCTGTGATATAGACTAAAAGAAAAACATTTGATTAGCGTCTAGGTTTCATTTCTTGTTTTCATAGAGAACTTCTTTTTCCTCCTTTAAAAAAGAATTTTTTTTACTGAGGTTAGGTTATCATCATTGAGCATTGGACATTGTATCTCTGATTGACTTTGCAAGATTTCAGGCTCTTCATGTTCTTTTGTCTCTTATGCATTTAGTACTATCTCGTCAAAATAAAAATATGGTATTTTTAAGTTATATTTGCCTATGTTTTATGAAAATTGAAGATAGATTGCATTCGCATGTAGTGTGCTTCTTGTTTTTCTTTTAGGAAAGGAGATTCTTCCCCTTCTTATTGATTTCAGAAAAGAAAAATCAATTTGGAAAGTGCTGCTTGTCTTTTGTGTTCAAGATTGTTGTTTGGAAATATTTTTGGTTTTGAAACAAAAGAAGACACCCTCTTTCCCTCCCGTAAGTAGGCATACTAAATGGTAAAGTGAAATATTTTGCATAAGCATATTGCATGGTTTTACTTTTCTGTCAAAACACCATGCATTCACCTAACCGTCCACTTTAAAATTAACGATAGTTATAGGTTAAAATTTACATAGAAATTGGAGTGATAGGTTAGAGACGTGCTCGGGCCTCGTTAAGCATAGGAGCTGTCGTTATTTGTCTGCATTACATCCTGGGACTCACGCGGTTCTTCCACGTACCATTGGTATATCGAACGACCTTTCACGTACCCTTGAGGTATATAGAAAGATACTTCACGTACTCGATTGTATATTGGAAGGCCCCTTGTGTACAGTTATGCATTAGACAGCACTAGTACCGATTTGAGCTCCCACGTACCTTGAGTATATCGGGAGACCCCACTAGGATACCTTATGCATCTGAGAAAAGCCCTTTATCTGTCTTGCTTGGAGCCATACACCAAAAACAACATTCAGGGAGATTACTACGCATGTACCATTGATTTATATTGTGAATGGCACCTTCTTGACAATCATGGTGAGAGACCTGACTATCTGAACCCATCCTATCATTTTAAGTGTGCTTGTTTGACCTATAGCTTATGTAGGGAAACTTTTTGGTGTGTTTTCTAGTTTTTCAGACCCTAGGTTAGATAGGAATTGTACAAATTGGCTAAGTTAAGACAGTCTAGAAGAGTATGGGGCTTGCCACCCGATTTTATTCCTGGTTTAGGAGAAAATCCAATGGAAGCTATCGACCAAGGCGCTGCTACCACCTCCTAGGTGGGAGATAATGTGGTTGCAAAAAGTGGAGGACCGTATTCTTCACAATTGCCTCCCTTGGTCCAACAACCTTCTTGGGGAAATACCTCATTCCATTCTCCCATAGAAGGTCATGTTGATGAGACCACCCATCTAGATTATGGTCCCAATGCTCCATTTTGGGAAACACTTGTAGGACATGCCATTTCCTCATTTGGTACCCATTTAAACTCTTCTGAAGATGAAGAAGAACGTAGGAAATAACACGCTTCCATTCTCCGTGCACAGGAGATTGACAGGAAAATAGATGACCTATTAGGCACAACACCATCATGTTCCACATCTGTTCCTATGGGATATCGTTCACTTATTGATTCTATGAGACCCATTGAACCGATTATAGATCACATGGTAACACCACACAACCCAGGTGAAAATCCCACCCCCACCAACTCCCATGTTATGTCTATTCCCAATATTCCCAGGTCTTCTACACCTAGGATCCAACCTTCAATTCTCGTGTCGTCATTACCTTCTAGTGCTAGGGGGAAACCCCTAGCATGACCTACGTTGTCTAGCACCGAAATTTTACCTAGTCAAGGACAGACCTCTAATATAGAACCATCTACAATTTATGTCCCTCCCACCCACACTAATGTGGTTAATCCCCCATCCAGTTCAGGTCATCCCTTAGGGGCACAACCTGTAACCAGTCAATCTTCTAGAGGTTATGGTTATCAAATACCTATAGGAAAAATTAATCATCCACCTAATCCTATAGGAATTCCTTATGTTGGAATTCCATACCCTAGTAATACTTTTACACCATGGGTGCAACCTAACTGGTCTTACATGCCAGCTATGGGGGGGATACCTATACATACTGCAGGAGGTGCTAGAGGACTGCCTTATGGAGGTCCTCCCCCTAGGGGCCCCAATGGTCTCGAAGGACTTGGTGGTTTTACTCCTCATAGTCCTATTGGTCCTGGGGGGCTTGGTGGCTTTTCCCCTAATGGCCCTGGAGGGTCTGGTGGCCCTCCTCCTAGCAGTTTCAAAGGCTCTAGCAGTTTACCCCCCAGCAGCCCTGGAGGGTTTGGTGGTCCACCTCCTAGTGTTCCTAGTGGTCCTGGTGGTCCTAGAGGCCCTAGTGGTCCTAACAGTCTTGATCCTAGAAATCAACCCCCTGCGGGCAGATTTTCCGTTATTTCTTCGTCACAACAACCTGTCTATCAGTCCACTTACAGTCCTATTGGTAATTATATGCCATATCAATATTACCAGTATGTGCAACCCAACCGTCAGTTACCTTTCCTAGAAACTTTGGACTTGCCTAAGTTGTCCAAGTTGATTAATGACCCCATTCGACGCAATCCCTCATGGCCTCCCATTCCGGTAAAGTCACCATCAGACATCCTGAAGTTCGATGGGAAATAGGGAGATGATCCGGAAAACAATTTCATGAAATTCCATTTGTGGTGCTCTTCAAACTCCCTCATGGATGATTCAATTCGGTTACAACTTTTTTAGCAACCTTTGACCGTTACAGCCACGAAGTGGTACATTGAACTCCCACAACATTCATTTGTGGATTTTGGCTCGTTGGAAACTGTATTTCTTACACAATTTCAGCTCTCTATTTTTTATGAAATAGGTATTGATCTCTTAACTTCTCTATGAAAGAACACCTCCACCCACATATCCGATCATATTCATGAATGGAGAAGGTAGAGAAGGCTTATTAAGGTCCCTATTCTAGATCAGTTATTAGCTGATTGGTTTACCAAATATTTGTTGCCTCCAATTTCCTGAGACATGGCTATGGGCGGTGCTGTTACTGAAGAGCAGGCTATTAGTCAAGCCCAGTATCTAGACTTGGTCTATTCCCATTCTGGAACTCTTTATGACCTAATTCCGTAAGCTCCTTGCCCAAGCACCAATCCAGCCAAGCCACCAGTAGAAGTACATGTTGATGGGATTGTTGGTTCAATCCAGTTCTTGTTAGTCGAAAAATATACCAAGCAACCCCATACTTCCACCACTACTCCTTCGACTCCTAAGGTTTCCATCGAGATCAATTCTATTCAAAGTATTTAAACCTCAGGAAATAATAAAAAGAAGGGTAAAAATAAGAATAAAAAACCCGAAAACCAACAGGCGAATCCAATACCAACCAACAGTGATAACAATAAAGGGAAAATAAAGGCAAAATATCCCTGTCTACTATGCAGAGGGGACCGTTTCTCAAAAGAGTGTCCCCGTTGGGACGAAATCTCCCAATTTCTGAAGTCAAATCCCGCACTCGCAGTACTCAGGGATCCTTTTCCCTCTCAACAACAACTGATAGACCACATGTCTAATCAGGGTAACTCTAGTTCATCAAAGGAAATTTGTATGATGTCCTCAGATACCTATTAATCTACAAACTCGAAGCCAGAATTATGACAAACCCATAGATAAGAAAGAAGATCATTTTTCTTCAGGAAAAGGTCCATCTACTAGTTCTTCTGAATCCTCGTCTACTGTCCCCTTATCCATCAATAATCCTACTCTCGACATGATTTTGTGTCCACCCAAGAGCATTCTTAGGAAGGATGTCTTTAACCACAATTCCCAAGCTGCTCAATTTTATAATGTAGTTGAAGATCTTGCTCAGGAACCTTGTGCAATGTCTACCTTAGAGGTACTCCAAAGTTGCCCTACACAGCGCAAAAACTTGTTGAAATCATTAGGAGATTTAGACTTGGATAATACTAATTTGATTCATTTCAATGTTGAGAACTATAAGTCTAGGTTACCTCATAAACATGCTTTTTAGATCATTACAAAAGTATTTGGAAAGAAATTTTTTCGAACAGTTCTAGATGAAGGAGCTTCGACCTCGGTTTTGTCTCTGTCTTGTTGGAAAGCTCTCGGATCTCTCGAGCTTGTAACATCACCTATGACTCTCAAGGCCTTTGACAGATGAGGTTTCCATCCCCATGGTCTTATATCAGCCCTAGTGGTTGAGCTTGGGGGAAAAACCATTTCCATTCAAGTAGAAGCAGTAGATGCCTCGTTAGATTACAACCTCCTTTTAGGAAGAAATTGGTTCTACGCCATGACTATTGTCACTTCAATAGTATTTCAAACAGTCCAATTTCCACATCTAGGGAGAATTGTTACCATTGACCAGCTTTATTTTTATACACTGGATGTTACTACCTCCACGGATAATAACATCCCCATGTTAGGCTAGTCCCCTCCTCCTTACTAGTCGATTGGGGTAGGCATGTTGAAGGATTCATCCCTTATGGGGATTTTTTCGTCCACTCCTCCTAACACGGATACCGCGACAGTACACATGATCGCCTCATTTTATTGTGAGCCTAAAGGTAAACAAGTTGTTGAGTCCACCTCATTGAGTTCACATGAAGCAATGTATGACACGATTCAAACCTTTTCCGATGATCACATTGATGACCTTCATCTAGTGGCTTCAGATCCTTACCATTTACCGTACTGGTTAGAACCTTCTCTTCCTATTCTAGATTATCTCTCTGAGGATTTTCCTTCCAATGAGTCCATTATCAAGATCATGAATATAGACGAGTCCATTTGGGAGGATCAACATCATAGATCCATGTTCCTCCCCAATACCAATGTGGTTCACCATGATTATGCATCCTTGTTTCCTACTGATATTGTCAATGTCCCCCAAAGTATTATATTGTTGCAAGACACATATTCTAAAGGAAACCTTTGCAACATTACTCAGACAAATCTGATTAACATATCAGCCAAGCCTGATACCATTGATCATGTTCATGTTGGGCAGATCTACTTGACAGAGGAATCTGAAGCATACAAGGCACTTTTCAAAGAATTCTGTGATATTTTTTCCTGGTCCTATGAAGAGATGTCAGGGATTGACCCATCCATAGTGGTCCATGAGATTAAAACCTATCCCACAGCTAAACCTGTCAGGTAAAAACTAAGGCAAGTCCATCCTCGAAAGGCCGCAGCTATTAAAGCTAAAATTGAGAAACTTCTCAAAGCTGGGTTTCTTTATCCTATACCCCTGACGGAATGCGTATCGAACATTGTCCCTGTCAATAAAAAGCAGGGCACCATTAGAGTCTGTATTGACTTTAGGGATTTGAATAAATCTTGTCCCAAGGACAACTTTCCTACTCCGCACATCGATCAGATTATCGACAACTATGCTGGAAGTGTCATCTTCTCATTTATGGATGGTTTCTCTGGCTATAATCAGATTGAGATATTACCCACTAATCAGCATAAGACGGCATTCATTTTCCCATGGGGAACCTTTGCATATAAGAAGTTACCTTTTGGCTTGAAAAATGATGGAGCCACATTCCAGCATGTGATGTCCTATGCGTTTCACGATATTAAACATATTGTTGAACCATACCTTGATGACCTCCCTGCTCATTCACAGCAACGAGAGGACCACCCTGGTCATATTAGAGAGATATTCCTGAGATTCCGTCATTATAATATACGGTTCAATCCACATAAATTTGTTTTTTTCATTGAGACAAGACGTCTGCTAGGTTTTGTGGTATCCAAAGATGGCATCCGGATTGATCCTCTGAAAATTGCCACCATTTTAGCTCTACCAGCCCCAACCAATCTCCTTGAACTCCAAAGTTTTCAAGGGAAGGAAAACTTTCTCCACCATTTTGTGTGCAATTTCACAGAGAAAATGCACGGTTATATACGTCTCCTCAAGAAGAACGCCCCATTCTTCTGGGATGACCAAGCCCAATGCACCTTTGATAATCTTAAACATGCTCTGACCCATTCACCCATGATACACCCCTCAGATTATTCAAAGGATTTTATCTTGTATATTGTTGCCTCCACTACTACCATCGCTATGGTTTTGGTGCAGGAAAATTCCAACAGCCAGGATCACGTGATTTACTACGCCAGCAAGAATCTCATGGATTTTGAACCTTGTAATTCATGTGTGGAAAAGTTAGCATTGGCCACGGTCATTGCTATACAAAAATTTTGTCACTACATTTTGCTCTACACAACCACTATATTAGCATACCAGAACCCGATGTATTACACCCTGACTCGTCAGGTTCTTGGGGGTAAGTACTCCTGCTAGATAGTCATACTTCAGGAGTTTGATCTAGAATTTGTCAAAGCCGCATCAAAGAAATCCTTGGTCTTTACTGAGCTCATGTGTGATCTTCCCTGTGCTTCGATGAAATCTGAGCCCAGTGATTCATTTCCAGATGAATTCCTATTCCTGATTAGCACCATAGATCCATGGTATGGAGATTTTCTTGTTTATCTCCAAACACAACGATTTTAGCCACATTTATCCTATCACGATCGTTGCTGTATCTGTCACCACGCTAAATACTAACTCATCTTGAATGATACCTTGTATAAATGTGGGATTGATTCTATTCTCCAGCGATGCCTCACCCATGAGGAGGATGAACATGTGTTGAATGATTGCCACTCTGGAGCATGTGGCGGTCATTTATCTAGGATAGCTACAGCCTAGAAAATCCTTCGCGTTGGCTATTTCTGGCCTTTCGTCTTCAAAGACTGTCATGAGGCTGTTAAGAAATTCCCACCTTGTCAACACTTTTATCCCAAAAAGTGCACTCATCCTGCTCCACTACACCCCTTCATTGCTGTTGGCCCATTTTCCAAATGGGGGATTGACTTCATACATTGTAAGCCTACCTTAGCCAGGGGGCATGTTAGCTAGAATATTTCACCTCCTGTGGATAGCAAGGTGTTCCACTGGTCTGAATGGTTCAAATCCAGAACAAATAGATCACAGAGGCTGATAACTCTCCCTAGATGTTGTAGATATTTGGAATACAAGGCTTTGATAGTCCAGCTGTGTACCTGCAATCAAGCTCAACATGAAACAAATCAAAGCAACTAGAATATGATCTACTAATCTATGCTAGTGACTAAGGAATCTAGCAATATATATCTGAAATCAAACATCAACAATATATATGGGACAGAAAATCAACTTGCATTAGAAATATGAAGAAGTTTACAACCAAGCCTTAGTTTTGACATGCATCTCCATGAAACCAACTCTTCATCCCCAAAAGATCTGACGCGAGCTCGCTATGCTCTCTCCAAATGATCTTGGGCCAATAATCCATCCAACAGCATAACAATACCTTCAATGTTCTCCCCTCAACCATGGTTATGAGCTCATATTTATAGGGCTTTAATGGATAGAGATGGTTGATAAATTAGTGGGTGAGGTGGCCTCTAAGATCCTAGGATGAGGTATATCGAGCTCAACCAACCCACAACAGTAGGGATAAGACAATACACGAGGCTTATCATCTAGAAGCCTCGAGAAACTTCTCTTTTTCTCTTTTTACCCAGGGTACCATGCTTCTCCTTCTATGACAGAGCGGTTCTGGTAAAAACCGCTTATGGACCAAGGGCAATGGGCAGTGGCACCACTTGTGGACAACCGATGAAAGGCTGTGCAAGCAGGGGTACCGCTCGTGGATAAAGGGGCATGCACGGTGCTAGGAATTTGTATGATAGATTGATCAAAAACCATTTGGTTTCCACTCCAGAAGCTGGGATTCAGGGCGAGTAGGTATGTCAAAGTTCTTATCACATGATGGTGACAGGATTTTGGTATAATAAGATGCCCGCCAAAGCATGATTCTTAGAGTGATACGATAAATGAGAGCTTTGAGAACAAGTCGTCGCCAGGAGATGAAAATGTTGGCTTGATCGGAGCATGCAATCAAGTAGGCATCTGTAGTACATTAGTATGTTGACTCATAGACACAAGTAACCAAAATCATAGCTGCAGACCAATACAAGGCAGATCCATGAGTGGAATAAACAAGCATGGCTACTAGAATACAACATAGATCCATGTGATAGAAGACTCAAACTTGGACATAGCTACCAGACATACAACGTAGATCTATGTCATATAAATGCAAATTTGAGCATAGCCACGACCATACAAATGTGGATCCATGCTAGATATACAAAACTCCATCGCAACCTAGGGAAAAAGCAATGAGCGCTTTTAAACAAATGCCTAGGGTCTTCGTCTTGTCTTCCATAAAGTACGATTCTATCCATGTGATTACAATGATCTGAAGTCAAACATGGTAGAAACCACTTAATTACCAGCCAATGATGTGAACTGTTAACAAGTGCGAGGGACATCACCGTTAATGTCAATGATTCCCAAGGTACCTTAGTACAATCTACTGAGTGCGAATAGATGTCCTGATGTCAAACACCCAGTTGATTCTATCGATCAAAGGTCAATGATGTGAACCTATGTTGAGAGCGAGAGAATCTGTCATTAAATCATACAGATCTCAAGGTACTAAATATTGTTTCTAAGACTATTTCTTAGATGATGAGCTGATGTCGACGGGAATAGTCTCATCGAAGGAGGGCCATGACGAGTCCCACATCGACGACACGAAGCTCGGAACATAGTTCTGGAATGATGTGAATGTAGTAACCATATGACTGACTCAAAGATACTGACACAAAGACTGTGTATACTGCAGAGGTAAAACTTCTTTAGATCTCCTTTGAACATTGGGCAGCACGACAAAATGACTTGGCAGCATGACTAGACAGGACAGATACACAATGCGATAGTGGACAATGCATTCTTTTGAAAGACTCAAAGGATTGACATGACTCATAAAAGTGGATCGCCATAGAGATCAGCTGAATACCCAATTGATTGACATGATTGCGCAGACAAGTGCCATGTTCAAAGGTAATAACAAACAACTGCCATTATTTACAAAATGATTCCCTTCCCATTTCCCCCATCATGGTTGATGAGTGCCTCTTTTCAGTTTTACGAGTTCAAAGAGGGTAACAAACGCTCAATATAGCTCATTGGAAGACAAGTCCAAACTCATATGTTTTACGAACTTGAGAGAGGAGGGGTTCGTTCCCAAAAAGGGTCTCTCAATGTTTAATTTAACGAGTCTACTGAAAGAAAACTCAGTATCATTCATGTTTAGAGAGTCTGAACGAATACGAAAGAAAAATCCATGAGGGTCCTTTTTCATATGATTTAGTCTCTAAGGCCCGAAAAAGTGTAAAATCATACCTTAGAGAACTCTTCCTGTCATGATTGGTTGTTCCTTTTTTCATAAATAGTCCCATCTCAACCGAGAAAGAGATAACCTACTGTCGGACGGATGACTCTTCAAATACTTTAATGAGCATTAAGAAGACAAGATCGCTTGACAATCTTTTCGTATTTAGGGAGCCTGAAAAGGGTTTAAAGAGAACTCCATTAGACTTTTTCATGTTTTGAATCCAGAGCATGAAAAAGTAATAAACTAAGCTCAAACCACTTTTCATGTTTTAACCAGAGCATGAAAAATGAAAAGTAATATCACACTATCTTACTGTTTTTAATGAGCTTGAAGATCAGTTGAAAGAATGCTCAGGGACTGGTTTCATTTTTACGCAAGCTTGAAACCAATAAGTAAACTATGCTTGAAAAATCCCATTAACATGATATACAGAGGTTGGAATCTTTCCCCTAGCATGATTGCTAGTGAAGCCTACCCCTAGCATGGTTGCTAGTGGCTCGACATGCCCCCAAGCTTCGTTTCATCTAATGATTATTCTTCCATACCCAACCTAAAAACCTGGTTACTAATGTGAAAATGTTCAACAGGGGAGTAGGAAGAATGAGAATCAGGAAGGTAGAAAGAAGGTTCAAGTTCTAACACTAAAGTGAAGACTCGACTCAAGGGAAGGGGATCTGTTTCATTTTTACGCAAGCTTGAAATAGAAGGTAACTATGCTTGGAACATGGTTTCATTTTTATGCAAGCTTGAAACTAAAAGGTTAACTTTGCTTAAGGAAACCTACTTCATTTTTTAACGAGCTTGAAATAGAAAATGAACTATGCTCAGGGGCATCCATTTCATTTTTTAACAAGCTTGACACAGAATGGGAAATTTGATCAAGAATGATTTCATTTTTATGCAAGCTTGAAACCAAAAGGTAAACTATGCTTGAGGATGTCCATTTCATTTTTGAACGAGCTTGACATAGAATGGGAACTTTGCTCAGAACATGGTTTCATTTTTATGCAAGCTTGAAACCAAAAGTGTAAACTATGCTTAAGGAGTGGTTTTATTTTTTAATGAGCTTGAAACCAAAAGTAAACTATGCTATAGACATGGTTTCATTTTTATGCAAGCTTGAAACCAAAAGCGTAAACTATGCTCTAGACATGGTTTCATTTTTATGCAAGCTTGAAACCAAAAGCGTAAACTATGCTTAAGGAGTGGTTTTATTTTTTAACGAACTTGAAACCACAAGGTAAACTATGCTCTAGACATGCTCCTATCCAACATGATATCAAGAGGTATGTAGGTTTCCCCCATCACATAAAAGCTAGAAACTTAAATCCAGTATGAAGTCCAGAGGCTGGAGCCATGCCCCCCACTTTACCTATGATGGGAAGAAGCTAACTATAAGAAGGGGAAGGAACCACAAGAACATGCGGCACATTCAGGGCAGTCTAATTATGAGGAGTAATGCGATGGTCAGGTGTAACAAAGGAAAGCTGATCAACGGTCACAATCTTCCCATCATGGGGAAAATGCATAACTCTAAAGAGTGTGGACACAGCAGCCTTCATGGCATAAACATAATCACGTCCAAGGAGCAGATTGAAATATAAAGGACCTTGGACCACCATAACATCAATGCAAACAGTTTTCCCTCCTAATGTAATAGGAAAATGAGGAAGGATCCCTAAAGGTGCAGTAGGCCTTCGATTAAAAGGTAGTATCTGATCAGTGGCTGGCACAAGCTGAGGAGAACCTAAATCTTGCTAAGCAGTTGAGGATATAATACTAACAGAAGCCCCTTCATCAACAATAGTGCGAAGTATCCACCTAGCAGTAACATTCACAACTATCTGGAAAGGAACACTCGAATGAAGATGAGACTCTGTTAGGTTACTCCAATCAAAGGAAATAACCTCACTACTCGGAGAGGGTTCTGTCGAAACAGACAAGATTTCCCCTTGTCGAAAACAATCAGAACAAAGCATAAAAACTTCAGCAGGTTTTGGTTCATTCTCTACTAAAAGAGAAGAACAAGATGAATATTTGGTCAAAGAGACTACTTCAGTCTTAAAACTCTTTGATGAAAGAGTATGATCGAGTGGAAATGACACCGACTTGACCACTTTAACTTCACTCTCCGAAGGAAGAGTGGGATCAACCACAGATAAATCTGAATCGACCACTTGGTCAACCAATGGGGGATCAAGGGATAACTTATTCTCACTTGTTGGAATCACCTATTGATGATCAGTAATATTTTTCAACCAACGTGAAGCTTCATCCATGCTTGGACAAAGAAAAGTATGATCCATAGCCATGCATATCAAACAAGGATACAATACTTTACCCTTATGACATTTTTACTAATGGGTCACTGGTTGAGGGAGTATCATCAACATGCTGATCAGAGGTTGATGACACAGACGGTTTGGACCTTTTAGAACACTCTTCTTGTACACAGGAGAGGCCAGGACATTCCTTAAGAAGGTGGTCCCCCTTGCAAAGCTTACAAGGGAACTTGGGTTTTTTGGGCGTTCTCTTAGAATAAGCACCATCAAGAGCAGATGGTTACTGCTTTTTCTCTTTCGTATCCTTCTTCTTTTTACTCTTCCCTTTCTTCTTCTTCTTACCCACATGACTACTAACCATAGGGCTTTAGTCAAGCGAAGAAGAAGAAAGAGATGAATCCACAACCGACGAAGAAGGAGAGTGATTAGGTTGAGGTTGATCCTCTCTCGGAGGAGAGGTGACATTTGAGACATTAGGTGTAACAGGAATTAACGGATTAAATAGCCAAACCAGTAATCCTATAGTTAATCCAGGAAGATTTAGAGTAGCAATAAAGGGAGGACTAATACCTTCACTTGGAGGGAATACAAAAGGTACACCTTGGAAAGGGACCTCTTGAGTGGTAGTCCCAGATGAGGATGCCATCTCTAAACTCTCTAATAAACCCCTAACTACCATGCACAAGCAAGTACTACTCAAACTAAAAGCAACAAGAAAACATGTGAAAGGAGTGGATAAGATTTAGGAATCTCACAGGACAGGCCAAAAGGATAACTCATATGGTTTGAGGATTCCTAAAAGGGTCTCCCGATATACGCAAGGTACATGGGAGCTCAAATCGGTAGTAGTGCTGTCTAATGCATAACTGTTCACAAGGGGCCTTACTATATACAATTGAGTACCTGAAGTACCTTTCTATATACCTCAAGGGTATGTGAAAGGTCGTTCGATATACCGACGGTACGTGGAAGAACCGTGCAAGTCTCGAGATGTAATGTGGACAAGTAATGACAGATCCTACATTTAACGATGCCTGAACACGTCTTTAACTTATCACTCAAATTGCTATGTAAATTTTAGCCTAGTACTACCGTTAATTTTATCTTGTGCTTTTAGGTGGAACCATGGAGTAAAAACTTGAATTTAAAGAAGATGCACACTGATCTATATGATAGTGCAAGTTTTCCTCTTCAATGAAATTCTACCTAAGAGAGGGAGAGAGATTTACTTTTCTTCCCAAAAATGCATGCCCAAATGCAAATGCAATTCTATCTTTTCAAACGAAAAGTGAAATATCAATGCACCCCAAACAATCTTCAAAGCAAATAAGAAAGAGATCTAGAGAACATATAACATAAATCAAAATGTTTCCTATCTTTTCATGCTTGAAAAAAATGCATAAAAATGTAATGGAAAGATAATTTCACTAACGTTTTCAAACAAATCTAACTCTAATGCACACAAAGCTGAAAATAGATGTTTCTTCTCAATGAAAGTAAGATCTAGAATTTCAAACAATCATGTACAAAACAAGAAGAAAATCATTCAACAAACTTGCAAATAAAGCAAAGGAGAGAGAAAAGTAGAACTTCTCTTTGAAACAAACAAGGAAACAAAGAACCAATATTTCCTACCAAGCACTGAAAAAATCAGCATGCAAAAGGAAACATGAATCACCCCAAGCAAAGAAAGACTCAAAACAACATGGATCACAGATGCATTTCAAGTCCAAAACAAGCCAAAGCTTACACATGAAAATGAAATGTATATTTCCTATTCCAATGAATAATATATACAGAAAAGAGAAAGAGGTTTCAAGAAAAGAAAATAATGTAAACCCCAATGCAAGAAACACAAACTCTCTTTGAATGCAGAAAGAATACAACAATCAAAGCGACTGCAGAATACACAATTCATGGTTGTCAGGGAGCATTTTTTTTCAAAAGTACACTTCATTTTCATCAAAAATTAAGCTAAACACACACAAAAATTAAAATGCAAAGTCTAGAACAGGGCCTACCTGGCACTGCGTAGATGAAGCTACTGATAGGCGGTTTTGAGGCTGAACCACTTCTTGCTCACTGGATTTAGGTGGTGGCACTGTGTATGGATAACTAGACTCAGGCAGTGGCATCACTCCTTGCCAACAGAACATGTGCGGTTCTCTATAAAAATCCAAAACACAAAGAGAATGATAGATCAAGTCAGAAAAAGACCAGATCAGGGAAAATACTATTGAATTGAGTATGGAAATAGAGCATAAAAGACCGAAATGACTCAGATCTGAACAGATCTGGAAATTTCAAACCCAAATGATGCAAGTCAGAAAGTAGATCTGACTGAAAAGAGTTGAAGAAAACAAAGCCTGGATTTGAACAATAGTCATGGACTTAGGAAGATCAAAACAACTGAATAACCAATATCCCTAGTGGAGTCGCCAGATTTGTTAGCTGGATTATTTCACCTCCTACGGACAGTAAGGTGTTCCACTGGTCTGAATGGTTTAGATCCAGAACAAATAGACCACAGAGGCTGATAACTCTCCCTAGACGCTATATATATCTAGAATACAAGGCTTTGATATTACACCTATGTACCTACAATCAATATCAACACAAAACAAATCAAAGAAACCAAAATATGATCTACTAATCTATGCTAGTGACTAAGGAATCTAGCAATATATATCTGAAATCGAACATCAACAATATATATGGGACAGAAAATCAACTTGCATTAGAAATATGAAGAAGTTTAAAACCAAGCCTTAGTGTTGACATGCATCTCCATGAAACCATCTCTTCAACCCCAAAAGCTTCGACTCTAGCTCTCTATGCTCTCTCCAAATGATCTTGGGCCAAGAATCAATCCAACAGCATACCAATACCTTCAATGTTCTCCCTTCAACCATGGTTATGAGCTCATATTTATAGGGCTTTAATGGAAAGAGATGGTTGAGAAATTAGTGGGTGAGGTGGCCTCTAAGATCCTAGGATGAGGGATCTCGAGCTCAAACAACCCACAACAGTAGGGATAAGGAAGTACACGAGGATTATCCTCTAGAAGCCTCAAGAAACTTGTCTTTTTTCCCTTTTTACCCAGGGTACTATGCTTCTCCTTCTATGACAGAGCAGTTCTGGTAATAACCACCTATGGACCAAGGGAAATGGGTGGTGGCACCACTTGTGGACAACCAATGAAAGGCAGTGTGAGTAGGGGTACCGCTCCTAGATAAAGGGGCATGTGTGGTGCTGGGAATTTGTATGACAGATTGATGAAAAACCATTTAGTTTCCACTCCAGAAGCTAGGATTCAGGTCAAGTAGGTATGTCAAAGGTCTTATCACATGATGGTGACATGATTTTGGTATAACAAGACATGGTTACATCATCGTAGCCATTGACTATTTCACAAAATGGGATGAGGCCATACCTACATATGCGGAAGATGGTAAGACTTTCGCTCTCTTCTTGTTCAATCATATCATAGCTAAATTTGGAGTCCCGCTGTCCATCGTTACTGATCACGGATCCCGTTTCTATAATCAAATGATGGAGGAACTGAGTGCCAAGCTAGGTTTTCACCATGAAAACTCTATGCCATATTATCCACAAGATAATGGTCAGGTAGAGGAAATTAAGAAAGTTTTGAAAACTATGCTTCGTTAGATGGTTAAAGATCATAAATCCAACTGGCACCACGTTCTTTTCTCCACTCTTTGGGCTTATCTGACTTCTGTGAAAATAGCCACTGGTTTCACGCCATTCCATTTTGTCTATGGACTCAAAGTTGTCTTACCGATTCAATGTTAGATTCCATCCTTACAACTTGCCGTCGAACTTCTCCCAGACACTTCCACAGAGGAAGAAAGATTTTCATACTTGAATAACCTTGAAGAGACTCGGAGAGATGCTGCCTTGGCTAATGAGGCACATAAGAAACGTGTCAAGGCGCAGTATTGAAAAATCCATCCATCCTCGTGATTTTAACGAGGGTGACCTAGTTTTGAATTACGATCAGAGATATGACAAACTAGGGAAGGGTAAGTTTGAGTCCATGTGGTACATACCTTTTTTCATTTCTAAGGTTTTAGAAAAAGGATCCTATGAACTCGTTGATTATGATGGAATCCCTTTGCGGAAACATCGCAATGGGTTGTACCTGAAAAGTTACTATGCCTAGGTCTTTCTTGGATAGTATCTTGTATATATGTATATTGCTTGGCTTTCAGTGTGCTTTTAGTATTTTCTAGATGGTTTTGAGTTTAGTGTCTGCATATGTTTATACCATGTTTTGGTCCTACAAATGGCTTTCTATGGCTTCGCTGATGGTGCTTTCTACCACACCTTGAATCTCACCTCAGCTGCTTGGGTTCTCTATTCCCTGGGTGAATATTTGGTCAGTTCAGGAGCGTTGTGTATAGGTCCTGCTACCAATAACATCACTGAGTATCAAGCAGTCATTGGTCTTTTGACTGAAGCTACCTCCCAAAATGTTCGCAATCTGGTAGTTTTGATGGAATCACGACTTGTGGTTTGTCATCTGAACCATGTCTACACCATTAGAAACCTTGTTCTTCTCCACCTCTTCTGGAGAGTACGCTTGCTAGAAAGGTCATTTGAAACCATCAATTATAGGCATATCCCTAGGGAACATAATGTAGTTACTGACTCATTGGCTAATTACATCCTATACTGGAATATTTCCCACTCATGACATTGAAATCAAACATGGTCTATTGTAAATAAACATTTAAAGACATAAAACTCATGTAAAACACATTCACCATTTGAGACATATAAACACCAGGTAAAAGTATGTATATATATATATGAACAAGTTTACAAAAAATAGTTCACGAGACCTCATCCAAAGCATGTAGGCTTTCAAGAAAAAATCACCATACAAAATCCTGAATCTATCAGCTTTCAATAGATATCTCATACACTCAATGTCTAGTGATGCTCATGGTAACACATCACTGCCCGGGCTACCCTATGTAGAAGCCTACTGAATTGACCCAGTACTCTCGCTGTAGGTCTCTGACACCTCATAGAGAGGTCATCAATGGAAACATCTGGGATATCCAAGGTCAAGCTCTCTAGGTTTTCCTCTAACTCCCCAGTGATATCATCGCCTTATGGTACAAAGCAGGCTCCAGCTCACCTATCTAATGGGGAGGATCCCCTAGCTCGCACTGCTCCAACATATACATGATAATATCCAGGTCTGATTACTTAACGTAAAAAGTACAAAACATCAAAAAACATAAAAAAAACATTTCATCCATTTTAGGGTTTCTTGCTTCTTACCAATGTCACCCCACTAGCCTCCAGGTGGGAGCGGTAGGTCAGGATCTTCATGGAATTCTGTGCCCGCATAAGCATAATCCTCCACCATGAGGATCTGATCATGAAGCCATCTAAAGAACGGGTCACCAAACTTCACCTTCTCCCTGCCTGCTCCTGTATGAGCCATAATCTGGAACCACCTTAGCATACGGGGGTCCCGCACTCTTAGGCTTCTGAAGATCACATGAGGTCTCATCTGTGGCACCTACTCGAAGAAAAAGAAGGCTAAAATGGAACCAAATCCAAACTAATTTAGATCTCCCTAGAGACACTTAGTCAGCTGATCTTTGAATATCGGAAGCATGGCTTCCACCCAGTTGAATACCATGGGTGCCATGGCCTCTATGGCATATAACATGTGTTCCCTAGAATCTTGGTGCACACCCTGAATCCTGACCACTCTCTACATGGTAAATAGGACAGTCTGTAGGGTTCCATCTGTCACTACTCTAATGAGGATTTTATTCCTCAATGTCCTCGTCCCTGGGACACACTGACGATCTATCAACTCTTGAGTGGTAATATCCCCTCCCCAAGAACTTGTCAGCAAGATGGGAGCACCCCGTCTCGAGAGGCCAATCAAGAAGTAGATGTCCTATAGCTCTACTGTCAGAATATGGGCCCCAACCTTGAAATGTTGCTGCTCCGGATTCCACATTCAAAGTATGTTCTCTAACAACCGCTCATGTGATACCATTCTTGGGTTTTGGAAGAATTTCAAGAGCCCACAGTCTCGTAATACGGCTATACAACTCGTATTTCTTTCAGCGAAGGCATCATCATTTTCATGTTGTCTTTCTTTCCATATCACCATGATTAAGCAACAAAAACCTACCACAAACAACCATAGCACACATTAGAATCATCCCCAATCATTTAAATTCAAAAGAATGGTTTATTATTGCTTGTGCTATTAGTTTGAAATCTCCACGGCCGGCACCACCTGTGCACCATTGGAGACAGGTGGTGGCACCGCCTGTCAGCTTTGTTTAAGGTGTGGTTCTAGTGAGGTATCACATATCCCACAAGGGGTATGCACGGTGTCTGTTTTCATGGTTTTAGGGTTTTCCATACAAGCCCAAAACCCCACCAAAACTCAAAATGAAGACTATGAAAAGAAAATTTAGGGTTTTAGCAGTTACCTACAACTAATGCTGCTCAAATCTGACGGTGGTAATTCTCGGTATCAGCTGCTGAAGATCTGACTAGGAAAGTGCTCCAAATGCTCTCCACTATGGGTAAATAGTAAAATGATTTGATTTTTTACTATTTACATGACTTATATACGCATTTTGAGGGTTTGATATACTATAGTTTTGATTTAAAATCACTTTTTACTTGAAATTTATCTATCGCAATCCCTTAATGTTCATCATGAGCACATTTAAAACTTGTTTTTGAGATGATTGCAGGATAGAGGCACCATAGAAAAAAGCTTTGGGAGTTTGTTTATGGCTTTTTCGTACTTCCATAAAACGAAAAAAGTCAATGAATGTTTGTTACGACACTTTGGTCATGCTCCTTAAACCTAGTATCAACGGTTCGAGTGCATTTCTGATTCTTTCTAGGATCGTAAAAATTGACATTGTGTAAAGAAATCTCATGGAGTCTTCTTTCACTTCTTTTCAGGATCCTTAAACATGAAAAGTTCATCGAGTCCATTTCTGATTCTTTCCAGGCTCATAAAAATCGACATTGTGTAAAGAAACATCATGGAGTCCTCTTTACACTCTTTTTAGGCTCCCTAAATACGAAAAGATTGTTGAGCGATCTTGTCTTCTTCATGCTTGTTAAAGCATTTGAAGAGTCATCTCTCTAATGGTAGGTTATCTCTTTTTCGGTTTGGATAGACTATTTATGAAAAAGGAACACTCCAGCCAATCACGACTGGAAGAGTACTCTAAGGTAATTTTACACTTTTTCAGGCCTTAGAGACTAAATCATACAAAAAAGGACCCCTCTAGAGTCATCTTCTGTAATCGTTCAGACTCTCTAAACATGAACAATACCGAGTTTTCTTTCATTGGACTCGTTAAATTAAACATTGAGAGACCCATTTTGGGAATGAACCCTGCCTCTCTCAGGTTCATAAAACATATGAGTCTAGACTTGTCTTCCGACGAGCTATATCAATTGTTTGTTACCCTCTTTGAACTTGTAAAACCAAAAAGAGGAACTCATCGATCATGATGGGGAAAATGGGAAGGGAATCATTTTGCAAATAAATGGCAGTAGTTTTTCATTACCTTTGAACATGGCACTTGTCTACATATCATGTCAGTTAATTGGGTATTCATCTGATCTTTGTGATGATCCACTTTCATGATTCATGCCACTCCTTTGATTCTTTCAAAAGAATGCATTGTCCACTATCGCATTGTGTGTTTGTCCCATCCAGTCATGCTGCCAAGTCTTGTGTTGTGCCACCTGATGTTCAAAGGGAATTTGAGGAAGTCTTACCTCTATAGTCAACACAGTCTTTGTGTCAGTACTTTTGAGTCAGTCCTATGGTTACTACATTCACATCATTTCAGAACTATGTTTCAAGTTTCGTGTTGTCGATGTGGGACTCATAATGGCCCTCCTTCGACGAGATTATTCCCGTCAACATCAGCTCATCATCCAAGAAATAGTCTTAGAAACAATACTTAGTACCTTGAGATCTGTATGCCTTAATGACATATTCTCTCACTCTCCACATGGGTTCACATCATTGAACTTTGATTGACAAAATCAACTGGGTGTTCGATATTACGACATCTATTCACACTCAGTAGATTGTACTAGGGTACCTTGGAAATCATTGATATCAATGGTGATCTCCCTCGCACTTGTTAATGGTTCACATCATTGGCCAGTAATCAAGTGGTTTCTACCATGTTTGACTTTAGATCATTGTAATCACATGGATAGAATCTTACTTTATGGAAGACAAGATGAAGACCCTAGGTATTTGTTTAAAGCACTCATTTCTTTTCCCCCAGGTTGCGATGGAATTTTGTATATCTAGCATGGATCCACATTTGTATGGTCGTGGCTATGTTCAAATTTGCATATGTATGACATAGATCTACATTGTATGTATGGTAGCTATTGTTATATTTTTAACATTAAGCTAGCATTATTAGGATCTTTTAACTGAGAGAATAACAAGCACAACAATCAAACACAAGAGAGAATGAACACAATGTTTTTCCTCAGGGAAAACATCAATGGAGAAAACCCTGCAACTTCCTCAAAGATAGAATCAACACCAAGAGTAAAACTATAAAATAGTAAGATGATCTACCGATAGCAGTAACCTCTTTCTTCTAACCCCAGTGTCTTCTTCTTCCTTATCTATACGCTACAACTGAGTGTGAGTGAGTGTGTGATAAATAGAGAGGCTCACTCCCTATTTATACTAATTCATGACTTGACTAAAATCAACTAGGGGCGACTTCACTAGGTGAGTCTAATAACCCTAGCGCCCTAGAACTGCAGGGACTTTAACCCTTAGACAAATGGAGGGTTACCCACAATGAATTAACATGACTTGTTTACCTTATAGATTCTCCCGATCGGAACATCGGGGCATGACATGACTTAATTACATTACAGACACATCCCGGAATAAACATCGGGGTACAAGACATAAGATACATAGGTGAATACATTCCGAAGTTACAATTACATCAACAATTCCTCTTAACTAGGAAGGTATTCTTTCAACACAATTTTCAGCACTTGGTCTTCTTCTCTGTATCGACTGGATCATCTTGGCATAGTCATCTTCAATTTGTCTTTGTCTTCAAGTATTCTTCGTCTTCAAGTCATTATAGTCTTTAGGTCTTCTTCATCTTCAAGTCTTCTTCATATTCAAGTTATCTTCTTCTTCAAGTATTCTTCATCACAGGATTTGCATCATCACGACCACTGGATCATCACTGCTGGATCATCACTATATCATCATCAAATCTAGATCATCATCAAGTCTAGATCATCATCACATTTATATCATCACTTGATCTAGATCATCATCAAGTCTAGATCATCGTCATCATCGGTGCTATCTCTCAATTCTTCTCATCACAGGAAGTTCTATAGAGTCGGTCCTATAGGCATACCCTTCATGTAGGTCTTCATCGGCACTTATATCTGACACTTAAGTCAGAATGGCCCACCCAACTCTTACATCTGACCTCATATTGTCAGTAAGGCATGCCCAGCACTCACATCTGACCTCATCTTGTTAGAAAGGCCCAACACTCACATATGACCATGTGTAAACACATCATGCCATAATGGCTCAGCACTTATATCCGACCATGTGCAAGCACACCGCATCAGAAGGGGTCTGCACTTACATCGGACCATGTCCGAAGACACCGCATCAAAAAGGCTCAGCACTTATAGTCAACCATGCTTGAAAGCATTGCAGTGAAAAGGCTTAGCACTCATAATCGACCATGCTCGAAAGCACCGCATCAAAAGGGATCTGCACTTACATCTGACCATGCTCGAAAGCACCACATCAAAAGGGCTCTCAGTCCCAGACTGAGGATTCCTGGTAACTGACCAGGTGCCTCCATTCTCCCATAGAATGGCATCAGCCCTTATATTTGATCAAGTGGGACACATCCCTCAATCACATCAGAATGGCCATGCGCTCACATCTGATCATGTAAGAGTGCATCTTACAATCATTTTAGAATGGCCCTCAGTCCTAGACTGAGTTTTCTTGGTAACTGAATAGGTGCCTCCATTCCTTGAATGACATTTAGCCCTTACATCTGATCATGTAGAGACGAATCCTACAGTCATATCAGAATGGATTAGCACTCATATATGACATGCAAGGAACCAAATCCTCTCACCATGACAGAATGGCTCAACCCTTACATCTGACCATGGAAGGAACCTAATCCTCTCACCATGTCAGAATGGCTCTCGGTCTTCATCATATTCCCTTGGAGGAAACCTCGATCTGGAGAACACCAAGCTCCTCCCCGAAGTACTCAAACTTCACTCTATGCAATGGCTTCATCAATACATCAGCTATCTATTCCTCCTTCACAACATACTGGAGCTTCACTGCTCCTCTCTGCACCATATCCCTGATATAGTGATACTTGATCTCGATATGCTTTGACTTGTCATGGAACACAGGGTTCTCTGATAACTTCACAAAACTCTGGTTGTCACAATATATACAAGTAGCATCCAACTAGAGATCAAATAAATCAGATAGTAGCTTCCTCAGCCATACTGCCTCACAACTAGTTGAACAAGCTGCAACATACTCTGCTTCAACTATACTCAGTGCCACACAGGATTGCTTCCTGCTAAACCAAGAGATCACACCTGATCCCAAACTGAAGCAACATCCTAAAGTGCTCTTCCTATCGATGGCACTTCCCAATATAAATCAACATAACCCTCTAGGTTAATCTTCTGATTCGCCTCATACTTGAGCCCATAATCAATTGTACCCTTCAAGTACCTCAGAATATGCTTTGTAGAAATCAAGTGAACATGTCTCGGATCTATCAATGACTGGCTCAAGGTGTTCACAGAAAAGAAAATATCTGGTCTCGTGTTCATCAGATACATCAAGGACCCAATCATCTAACGATACATCGTAGCATCAACCGCTTATGATGAAGCATCACTCAATAGCTTCAGGTTCGATGTCATAGGTGTGGTTATGGCCTTGTAGTCCATCATTCCAAATCTCTTCAGGATCTCTACTACATACTTCCCTTGTCTAAGGAATATCCCATCTGCATTCTGCCACACCTCCATGCCTAAGAAATAGTGCATCATTCCCAAGTCTTTCATTTCAAACTCGACAGTAAGTTTCCTCTTTGTATCAGCAATCGACCCATTCATACATGTTACAAACAGATCATCCACATATAGTAGGAGTATCACTGGATTTCCATCTTCAACCTTGTAGTAAAGGTTGGAATCTGCTTTACTCTTGGTAAATCCCAAACTAGATAGGAAACCATCAATTCTACCATACCATGTCCTGGGTGCCTGTTTCAAACCGTACAAGGCTTTCTTCAATATGCACACATGAGACTCTCTGTCATGTGTCTCAAAATTGAGTGGCTGTTCCACATACACTTCCTCTTCCACTACACCATTCAAGAAAGCAGTCTCAACATCCATCTGGTTTATCTTCCATTTCATCACTGCATCCAGAGAAAGTATTGATCTGATAGAAGTGTATCTGGCTATAGGTGCAAATGTTTCTTCATAATCTATTCCTTCTTTCTAGGAGAAGTCTCAAGCCACAAATCTTTCTTTATGTTTCTCAATGCTACCATCTGTAGCATGCTTGATCTTGTAGATCCATTTGGAAGTTACAATGGACTTCCCTTCTGCTCTTGGGACAACATCCCAAACATCATTCTTCCTAATCGATTGATACTCTTTGATTATAGCATCCTTCCATTCTTTTCGTTTTGCCACTTCTTCATAGTTGGAAGGTTCTTTATCAATAATGTCACATCCCTGTTGATGTCAATATTCTTGAATCCTGGGAAGTATATTCTATAAGCCTTCAAGCTTTTAGAGTATCCCACAAATATACCCTTCTTTCCTGAAGGATCTAATTTTGTCCTCTTCTCTTTTGGAATGTGTATGTACACAAGACAACTGAATATTATGAGATGGCTGACTTCTGGTTTCTTGTCGGAGAAGACCTCTTCAAGAGTCTTATTCTCGAGTACTCTATGTGGAGTACAGTTTTGTATATACACTATTGTTCTCGCTGCTTCTACCCAAAGATACATAGGAAGATCTTGATCGTGAAGCATAGCTCTTGCAAATTCCATGATAGTTCTGTTCTTCCTTTCTGTAATCCCATTCTGTTGTGGATTATAAGGAGTGTACAACTCCCTCTTAATCCATGAGTCTTTGCATAGCTCTTTGAATTCATTTGAAGTGAATTATCCATAATTATCTGATTGAAAGGTCTTGATCTTCTTTTCAGTGTGGTTGTTGATCAAGGCTTTGAATTCCTTGAACTTACTAAATACTTCATCTTTGTTCTTCAGAAAGTATATCCATGTCTTTCTAGAAAAATCATCAATAAAGGAAACATAGTATCCATATCCACTTAGTGAACTGGATGACATTGGACCGCATACATCGGAGTGGATGATTTCCAAGATTCCTTTTGCCTTGCTTTCCCTATTTGGAAATGTCTTCTTTGTGTTCTTCCCTTTTGCACATCCTTTGCATACACCTTCATGTTTTGTTTGCATTTCTAGAAGACCTTCAATAGGTTTTCTTGCAAGAGGTAGTGCTCTGTAATGCACATGTGCAAGCCTTCTATGCCAAAGTTAATTTGGCTCTACTGTGTCATGGACCAAATCTTGTTTTGTGTGGCCCTTCAATTTTTATAAGCCTCCTTCTTGTTCCCCAATCACTACTGCATCATCGATATTCTTTCCTCTTTGCCACATGATGACTTGAAAATCTATAAATGAAACCCTCATTCCTTTTGCATCTAATGCAGATATGGAGAGAAGGTTCTTCTTTAGTCCTGGTACAAACAATACTTCTTTCATTGTCATATACTTTCCAGAGTCTAGCTTGTATGAGGATTCCCCACTACCTTTTATTGGATACTGGTAGTCATCTCCAAGTTTCACCTTGTGAGGTGATTCATTTTCATATAATTTCACAAAGGATTCCTTGAATCCTGTCATGTTCTTGGAAGCACCACTGTCTATATGCCAATCATTGCTGCCATGTGTGATAGTTCCCGTGAGAGAGGAAATCAAAACATATTCTTCATCGCTTGAATAATCATCACTGACTTGTTTGTTTCTCTTTGTGGAAGGTTCATCATCCTCTGTAGCATGAGCATGATGTCTTCTCTTGTTTCCCTTCTTCTTGTGAGAGCTACTTTTATTCTTAGGACAATCTCTAGAAAAATGTCCTCTTTCATCACATGTATAGCAAATGTACTTAGACAAATCTCTAGTATTTCTAGAGTTATTCTTTTGATGAGAGTACTTACCTCTGTGGTGGCTGGATCTATATTTCTTGGATTGTACTGTGAGAGCTTGATCTTCACTTCCCATCTTCTCTTCTCGAGCTACTATCTGAGCTTATTCTTGAGAGAATTCTTCCCATAGTCTACTGAATTTGACCAACTTCTTTTTGGAACAGATTCCTTGAATAAAAGAGTCCTATGATCTAGGGAGACCATTCAAGGTGGTCATCACAGTCTCTGTATTCTATACTTCTTCATCTACTGCTTCCAATTGTTCTTTGATATGAGAAACCCTTGTGAAGTAAGACTGGATGGTCTCTGCAATATGGATCTTCATATTCTTCAACTAGTTTCTCAGAGTCATCTTCCTGTTTATGTTCTTCCCTTCAAACAATTTGCTTAGGGCATCAAACATAGCTTTAGGTGTCTTGAGGGAGGATGCCTATGGTATGAGGTGATCCTTGATAGAATCAGCAATGATTCTCTTTTCCATAACCAACTTCTTCTTATGTAAGGCCTTTTCCTCATCTCCCTATGGAACTGGAACCTCCTCATTGATGTAGGAGTCCAACTCATTTTCTTCTAGGATCAGGGAGATCCTATACTTCCAGGCTCAGAAGTTATCAGCTCCCTCAATATTTTCATCAAGATTGGTATGATGAGACATATTAACTGAGAACCTCAAATGGAAATACAAAAGATTTAGATCTTACCAGGTTAAGATGTCGGATCTAGATTTGGAGCTAAAATCCTGCAGTACTGGTTCAGGAGTAGATTAGTGTTTTTCTTTTCTAGAGTTCTGTCCAACCAATTGCTTTGAAATTGATCCCTAACTTTGATTTTGGGGAGGATATCAATCCAGGCCTGGGCTCATTGAAAAATTCCTCTTCTGTGAAAATCCCTAATTTTCGGCAGTAGTGTCGGGTCAAAAACTGAAAAACCTCAGAATTGGATTTTGCTTCGAAAGAAAGATGCGCCCTAAGGAGGAGAGTTAATCCAACTTTATTTTTCTGAAAATCTGTGGAGGAAGATCCACAAAGTAGGAATCCCTAGTTCCCATAGCTGCACAGTGTCTTCTTCTCAGGTTAGCTCTGATACCATGTTAGATTTTTAATATTAAGCTAGCACTATTAGGATCTTTTAACTGAGAGAATAACAAGCACAACAATCAAACACAAGAGGAAATGAACACAGTGTTTTTCCTTTGGGAAACCATAAATGGAGAAAACCCAGCAACTTCCTCAGAGATAGAATAAGCACCAAGAGTAAAACCCCAAAACAGTAAGATGATCTCCTGACAGCAGTAACCTATTTCTTCTAGCCCCAGTGTCTTCTTCTTCCTCATCTATGCACTACAACTGAGTGTGAATGAGTGTGTGATAAATAGAGAGGCTCACTCTCTATTTATACTAATTCCTGACTTGACTAAACTCAACTAGGGCCGACTTCACTAGGTGAGTCTAATAACCCTAGTGCCCCAGAACTATAGGGACTTTAACCCTTAGACAAATGGAGGGTTACCCACAATGACTTGACATGACTTGTTTACATTATAGATTCTCTCGATCAGAACATCGAGGCATGACATGACTCAATTACATTACAGACACATCCTGGAATAAACATTGGGGTACAAGACATAAGATACATAGGTGAATACATTCTAAAGTTACAATTACATCAATAGCTATGTCCAAGTTTGAGTCCTTTATCACATGGATCTATGCTATATTCTAGTAGCCATGCTTGTTTATTCCTCCCATGGATCTGCCTTGTATTGGTCTATAGCCATGAGTTGGTTACTTATGTCTATGAGTCAAAAATATTGATCTACTACAGTTTCCTACTTGACGACATGCTCCAATCGAGCCAACATTTTCACCTCCTAGTGATGACTTGTTCTCTCAAAGCTCTCGTTTATCATATCCCTCTAAGACTCATACTTTGGGGGGCATCCTGTTATACCAAAATCCTATCACACCATGTGATAAGACCTTTGACTTACATACGTTCCCATGATCCTAGCACTTGGAGTGGAAACCCATGTTGATTTTCAATCTTTCATGAAAATACTCAGCACCGCGCTTTCCTCATTATCCATGAGCAGTACCTTGCTCGCACTGCCTTTATCTTGTTCACCATAAGCAGTGACACCACTTATAGCCTTTGGTCCATAAGCGTTTTTAACCTGAACTGCTCTATCATGAGAGGCAAAAGGTGGTACCCTGGGTAAAATGGGAAAAAAGAGAGGTTTCTCAAGGATTCTAGATCATGAGCCTCATGTCCTCTCTTATCCCTAACATTGTGGTTCAGTTGAGCTTGAGATCCCCGATCATAGGATCTTAGAGGCCACCTCATCCACAAATATCTCAAACATTCCTATCCATTGATCCTTATAAATACAAGCTCATGTCCATGGTTGAGAGGAGAATCATAGAGGTATTGTTATGCTGTTGGATTGACCACTTGGCCCAAGCCATTGGAGAGCATAGAGAGCGAAGTTGGAGCTTATGGGGATGAAGTTTTGGTTTCATGGAGATTCATGTTGACACTAAGGCTTAATTGGTTGTAAAATTCTCCATTCATCTTAATGCAAAGATGATTTTCATCCCACATTACTATTGTTGTTGATTTCACATGTAAATATTGTTGGATTCCTTAGTCACTGACATGGATGAATAGATTATGTTCTAATATCTTTGATGTCTTTTCATGTTTAATCTAATTGCAGGTACACATGTCTACTATCGAAATGACATTCCAAGTATCTACGACATCCAAGGAGGGTCTTCATCCTTTGTCGTTCATTTGTTCTGGATCTAAACCATTCAGACTAGAGGAACAATTTCTGTCCATAGAAGGTGAAATATTCTTGCTTACAAGTAGCTATAGTCTTTGTCTGAGAGCTTGGATTTCCTTATCCTTGTCTTTTAATAAATATGGGGTTGGAGATGGATTTATATGATTAAGTCCTCTTTCGATGACCTTGTTTTCTATCTCTATTGTTCTCATCAATTTGGCTCTATTGGCCACTTCTTCATCTTTAAGGTGTTTCTCCAATCGATTAATTGAGATTTGAATCTTTCTTTCATGCATACTAGACTTCATAACATCTCTAGATAACATATTTCCAATTTTTGTGTGTAGTTGGATCTTAACTAGAGGATGGAATTTATCTACATTAATGGAGACCTGGGTATTTCTATATTTATCTGGAGTCAACGTTTTTCCAATAATTCTGGGTTCCAAAACTACCATTTTGAACATGCCATGTTGGAAGTCCATTGCTAATAAAAGTCTTGAATTTCCATGAGAATTACATTGGGACTTGGGAAATGCTTCCTTTACAAATTGTGTGCTAACAATACAAATAGTAGTGTCGACTCCAATCATCCTAGAAATAGTCAACTGTGTCATGGGAAATAAATCATTTCTAGGCACTTGAAAAAACTGCATAGTCATTTGAGGTTTGACCCTTGGAATTTCAACTTGAGGTACTACTTGATTTTCATATTTTTCACTTGTGTCTATATCCATTTCTTCTCAAGAGCTATTCAAATTTGAGTCTTCTTTAGTCTGCATTGGTATCTCTTGTGATTCCTTGTCCTTCACAAGACAAAGGATAGCCTTACCATCTTGCCAATTTTCTAGATTGGCAATCCTATCCAGAATCTTTTATGGATGATGTAGATATTCAACCAATCAAACATTTTGAATTTTCTTCGAGATTACACCCCAAAGGTCATAATTCCATTTGAAACTCATAGGAAAGTTTAGGTTTTGATGTAGCTGATCAACAAGATGCAATGTAATGCAAGACTTCACAACAAAAGGACCTACTTGTTGGGAAATATTAAAATTGATGAGGCTATTATTCTTCCATAAATGGACATCATCTGAATTGAATATCTTCCCGATATATTTTAGGGAAAAAATACTAGGGGTTAGAAAAGATGGTAAATGGTAAGGAGGTAACTTGTTGGCCAAGGAAAGTGCATAAAAGTTTTTCTTGAAATTTTAAAGAATCTGGTAGGAAGTCGAGTAAGGTCGCGATGAAAAAGGAGAGAGTAAGTCAAATATTTCGACATGTTTTGAGGAAACAATAAATGTAAATAGTGAGTTAGGTTAGACTAGTAGTCTATTTTGGGAATGAGCGTGAATGTAAATTGGGTCAATAGAGTCTTTATTAATGTAATGGTATTTCTTGGGTTAGTTAGAGAAACAATCACCTGTTAGTTGAGAACTAGTCGACGGTTAAAAGAAGAGTTGTGAAAAGTATATAAGGTCTATTCATAAGTTGTGTGTGGATATCTCTTATATCTTAATCGATAGATATTTCTTATATATCTCTACTAAATAGACAATCTTGAGAAGAAGACGACTAAGAATATGACAACAAAAAGAGGAATAAGACATGAGAGCATGAGAAAGACAGAGAAAAATAATATATTGTAAAGAAGAGCTTGAGAAAAGTCTGAAAGTTATGTGCGAAGACTAAAATTGTTCTAAATATAACTCATGCCATATGAAGGTATATTTTGTGGTGTTTCCCATATGGATTTCCACATTAAATTTGTGTGTCTATGATGTTTGTGTATTTTGTGTCTGAATATTTATGAGTCTGTCACACTTATATTGATATAACACTGTGGAATGTTGATAACAATGATGGTCAACATGCTTTATATGTATATTTTATATGATGTGTATGTGTCGACGGATTGACCTACTTTACTTGTTGTGTGTGTTTCAATGGGTTACAATATATCTCTACTTCGATTGAGAGATATTATAACATTTCTAGAAAAGAATCATTGTTCTTGCAGTCCCCATAGGTATATTGGGTGAGACATCACTTGCGTTGTAGGTGTTTCTGATGGAATTACACTCTGTCGAGTCGATGCCTTGGGATTTGTTGGATGGGTAGGTAAAATTGAACATGGGTTAGTGGAATAAATTACAACAAATGGTTCTGTTGTCGGGACTTGAATCAATTTGAGGGTGACATGTTTTGGCACTTAATGAAGCCAGAGATCCAAGATTTGGTGGACTACAAATAAAGAGAATTTGCATAAGAAGAAAGTAAGCAATAGCGACTAAATCTTCCAGAATGGTTAGAAGGGTATATTTACTCAAATATTCACAAAATATTGTTTAGTGAATTTCCTATTCCACTACATGAATGGTTGGTGAAGCTAGACAGTCATAGGAAAATTTTTCAAGGAGGAGAACCTACAAAGTGGAATCCTCGGCTAATCCAACGGTTGGAAAGAGTCAGTAATTCTATCTCTAGGGTTGTTGACTTTTGGGTTGATAGCATTATGGTTGGGTATATTATTGATATTGCAGTCGACACAATAAGATCATACATTGAGACATAAAGATATTTATTCCAAGAAACTCAAGGAAGCTACCTAAAATATTTAAATTCATGGATAAATATGTTGGTCTGTGAGAAAGGGATCCTGAGGATGGAGTACGACAAATAAAACATTGTGCATGGAGGACCTTGGTGATGTCGCAAGAAAGGCTTGGAAAATATGGAAATAGTAATATAAAATGTTCTTAGTTGACAACAAGAATGAGAAATAGGGTGGTCTCCTAAGGAGTGGAAAAATATTTCAGTTGATAAAGAGAAGAAGGACCGTGACAAGAAGAGGAAGTTGCATCATGACCGAAAGAAGGGACTTCGAGTTGGAACCACATATCAATGGAGAATATTACAATGAAGATGAGGAATATCATATTATATTTGGAGATGAAGAGGAATCTCTAGATCCATATGTAATGTCCCTTTTTCAAAATTTTGGAGAAAAGTGCAATTCGGGCAAAATTCGAGCTCAACTAGTCATGATTCTTGAAGGTTCCAACTTTCACCAAATGGTCCCAAATTTGAAAGGTGATGGTATGGTGATTATTAAAACATCACAAGGTGTTTTATGGATAATTTTTATCATACTTAATACCTATGAAACCTTGTTTTGGGCTGATGAAAAGGCCAAAATTTACTAGGAAATTGTGATGAAATCCCCCTTGGGTGCAGGCCAAATGGGCTTCCCAACTCATGTAAGAACCTACAAAAATTGTAATAATAGTATGGGTAATGATATAAGAACTCATGTAATTTCACTACACATGGTTATTATTTCTTCAAACTGGTTATAGAGTTCCGCATTTGTTTGATAACTTTCAGTGAAATCACTTATGGGGAAATTGCATAACTAACTCGATTTTGACATATGAAAGGTAGATTTAAAGGTTCAGATAAGGATGTGACATATAGGGGACATATAAAGAATAAAAATTGATTTCTAAACAGTATTAAACACCATATAAACCCCTTCATACAATTCTAGTATACAACTCATTCAGTATGGGAGTCAAATACATGAAAACTAGTGAATTAGTATCATGGAATTGCAAGAGTTTCACATATGGATTTCTTGGATTTAGACCCATAGAAAATAGGAACATGAAATTATATAGTAAAAAATCATATATTTCTGTCAAAAACTCATCAAAATAATATAACATACGTCATACAAATATGATACAAGACTCCTTCAAGATTGAAGCCAAAGTCATGGAAACTAGTGACTCAATGCCATGGGGATGCAAGACTTTCACACATAAGTTTATTGGATTTTGAGCCACAGAGAATAAGAAAATAAAATTATAGAGTAATACATCATATATGTATTTACCAACATCATACAACTCGTATAATATCCCTCATACAAGTCTGGTATAAAACTACTTCAAGATTGAAGCCAAAATCCATGAAAACTAGTGATACAATGACATGAAAATGCAATCTTTTCACACAGGAGTTTCTTGGATTTTGATATGAATATAATATGTAAATTAAATTAAAAAGTATTAAATAATATATTTCTTCCACAATATCATAAAACACATATAAATTTCCTCATACAAATCTGATATAAAACCACTTCAAGATTAAAGACAAATCCATGAAAACTAGTTATTCAAGAGCATGGGAATGCGATCATTTCATACATGTATTTATGATATTTCGTCTTAAAGAGAATATGAAAATGATATTACATATATATACATCATACATCAGAGCTTGGTAATCAACTATACTCAACAAAGCGCAAGCACCACTCTAACAAGTGTGCCATCAAATTAGAGCGTTAGGGAAATGGAGAAGAAGGAATGAGAGAATGGAAAGATAGATGAGAATTCAACTGTATGGACCTTCAGAATGTAGATAAAAATCCTTCATAAATATCCCATGATATTTCTAAATTTCCTCTCCATCAACCAACCTGGAAAGGAATCCAACTTCCTTGAAATTGGTTCACAAGCAGGGAGAGTGAACACTCACCATGCAATGAACAAGCAAAAGCTCTCCAAAATGCTAAAGGAGAATTTAAAAAATGATCAAAATCCATTCTCCTTCCTCATGAATCCTTTTAATAACTTAATGAGGCCTCCTAAGGTTTAATTTCCCTCCATGAGATTCCTCCAACTCATCTTAGTGGTTTAATAACTATCATGACACTTGTCTTCCTCTTCATGATCCAATTCTTTCCCAAATTTGAATGGTTTCCTCTAACTACCAAATTCGACCTCTTGGTGGCTATTTTTAGCCTTTTGATGTCATATTTGTCATATGTCAGAAATCAGGTCTAAATTTGTTGTTGGGAACTCTATATGCTCATTAATTTCTTAACAAGTAGAGTGTTCAATATTAGTTTTCAACCCATGAAAGTCTGTTTATTTCAAAGGAAATTAGAAAAATATATGCATAAACATTTTCAGTAGATGATGAATAAAATGAAAATCACTCAATACTAATCACTGATCACGCAACTCAGATCTCTGTAAAGAATCAAATGAAATTACCAATCTAGGAATTGAAAATAACTTATGTTTCCTATCATATCAATCTTAAGTTTTATAATCTAAGGATAAATCAACCTAGAATTCCTCTTGTAGAAAATGGAAGTCTATATTACCAAACCAGAACAATCACCAATCATCAATCAAAGTAGCAAACTCATCAAACTAAATGACCTGTCTAATTTTGGGAAACTCTAAGAAATATAAATAACACACAACACATGAGCTGAGCAAGTATGAAAAACTTATTAACACACTTCTGCATAAAAGAAAGAGTTAACTACACAGTCGACGGTCACACCACACCACTACAACAAGCCAAAAGGAAACCTGATAATGCAACTACTTAGTGAATGTTGTTACAGCTAACTATAAATATAGCATATTGAAATACCACAGTCAACAGAAATAACTAAACTAAAATCATATAATACTATGAACAACTCTGTAAGAAGGAGGGACCTAGCCTTTGAAAAGAGATGTTGCCAAAATATCACAAAATCTACAATAGAAAAGTGTTGACAATTGTTACTCCTTTATTAATTTTATCAAGATATAGTTATATTCCCTCTTCTATAATCTCTTACAAATTTCTAGCCCTTAGTTCTCCTTTCCTATGTGTACTTATATAAGAATGGAACCATTCAATTACATCAATATTAGGAAGCCGAGAATATCTACGATCTTTAGGCTGCTGAATTAAATGAGAACAATTACAACAATTAATGCATAACATAGGATCATCTCATAGATGAATGAAATTTTAATTCAAGTTGTTACAAACCGACGTGTTCAGGATAATGAGGAAGATACTTGGGGAGTTTCATCTATGTGCATGGAAGAGCATCCAGGATTCCTTCATCAATAGCTTCGACTCGATCATCGAGCAGGAAACTAATGCCAAATAATACTTATTTCTGAATGCAATGAGCCACTATATTGGGGACACCTGAAAATTCTAAATCCTTCTTTCAAACCAATGACAAATCAACACAGATAAAAGGTAAAGTCCATAATTACAAGTAAAATCAAACATGAAACGAGATAAATAGTAATGATTGATACCTTAGGTATTCATTATTGTTTTTTATGGAAGGAGTAAGGATTCAGCTATAAACAAGAGGAAAGAATAGGGAAAAAGGTAAAACAGAGTAGGGTGAAAAGGGGTAATTTTAGAGCCTGACATCTCCCCCCAACCATTTAATTGCATGTCCTCATGCAACAATCCAATTATTATCAACCTGAATAAGACTCAAGACTCTTTCTATGAAATTTAGTGAGGTTGAATATAGACTATGGCCTCTCCCTTGTTTGCAAGAACACATTGCTTGTGATCAACTTAACCCAGAAATATCTTTCAACCTTCTTTATCATCCTGTAAGTGCTCCTGTAATTCGTGTCTAGCCAGTAGATAAGAGGAAATATAAATTTCAAACCTATCTTGCTTGGACCACATGCTTCCATGCACTTGACATACCTTGGCACCTTGGATAAATAATACCTAAAATTTTCAAAACAATATGGGTCCTTTTCCCTTAGAGATATGGGAGAAACCTCCCATCGCTGACTGCTCCCCCTTAGGCAATAGTCCTCTTACTGAGAGATCAAACTGACACAAATATAAATCACTTTCTACTGGAATGCAGCCAACTAACTAAACTTCTCAGGGAATGAAAGATATTTCTTGTTCCTAGAAATCAGAGGCATAGGAGACCGAGCTTCACCCCGAATCCATAAAGTGGAGTTGTCCTCATTCCTGTGAATGGTTTGAGAGGCAACCCACCAATGCATGTGGTTAGTGAAAAAGAGGTAAAGGCTCTTAGATGAATACCCCCAATATGGGCAACTGGATTGGACTGGGTGTCCATCTAGCAGGCCATCTCATGTAGATATGATTCACATAGTAGATTTTTCTTAGAAAAATTGCTCCGAGTAAAAGTGTCCAGTAAATGGGAAGGTGTCACAATTTTCCATGATATTCCTTCTTTAAAAGGATTTATTTTGAACAGAGTCATTTGTTAAAAAATAAATATACGGTAGGAAGGGGATGGAGCTCTACAACTCAATAATTCTTGAGTTAAAGTAAGCATCTGTTCCTTGTCTTTCTGCATAGACTTAACTTACTTTAACTCTTTCATTTCCTCCTCCATTTTCTCCTAACTTATTTTTTGGAAGAAAATATCTTCAGCCCATTTATCTCTTAGTTCCTGGATAGTATTTTTATGCTCAGTCAGGGAAATTGTTCCTTGATCATATTGACTCGCCTGATACTTCCACTTACTTGCCTCAAGCTTCAATAATGACAACTCTTTTGCCAATTCTTGCTTGTCTTTGCTTGTGACTGACTCCTAAAATTATGCAACCTCCACCTATGTTGTTGCCTCCTGGGTTTGAACATTTATAATGTGGACTGTTGTTTCCTGGGTTTTGACATTTTCGGTTTGAATTGCTTCCACTTGAGTTTCAGCAGTTTCAGTTTGAACTGTTGTTTTAGCAATTGTTTTTTAAAACATTGGTTCTTGTGTAACAATGTATAATTCCTTCAATTCTAACATAGCAACTTCAACAACATAATTGAGGGACATTGGTTCTTGTGTTTCAGCATCCTGTTCTGTCTCCATATCTTTGGGTTGTTGGGATCTCTCCTCGATTATCTTTGTATAACCCGATTGTTTCTCCTGATCTAAAAGTGAATTGAATTCCTTTGAACTTATTTCAGAAGGGAACAATTCAATATTTCCTGAGTGTCGAGGCTGTAGTGCCTCATTTTCCTATAATTCCTACTCAGGAATCAAATACACTTACAATATTGATTCCACATTCTGTTTCTCATCTCTTCTTTGACCTGAATGTGCTAGTTTCCAGGCTGCTATCTCCATCTTCTCAACCTTATATCTTGACAATTTGAATAGATCCCCACATTTGGGACATAACAGTTACTCTTTCTTAGGGATGGAAAGTGAGTTTTTGAAATGATTAGCATCTTCTGCCAAGGTTTCTAGGCTTCATGCTGCATACTTTTTACTCAATTCCATTTTTTCAATTCTTCTCTAAGTACTCGCACATCCTCCTTCAACATATCATTTTCATACTGTAAATGTTCTAACTAGGGTTGGCCTTCAACATGATCTTGTGTAATAGTGGCTTCCACAGGTAAATTTCCCACTAGTTCTTGTGTCTCAGTGGGTAACCTAGGTCTTAAAATAGGAATTTCAATACTTGCCACTTATGTTTCCTAAGAAGCCTTGGTTATTTTCTCCTGGATGATTCTCCTTTGATAATCAATCTCTTCATCTTTCTTTGTGGTGTAAGAAAGGCATAGAATTCTCTAGTTTCTTCTAATGGTTCTTCTTCCTCAATTATGGTTCCTTTTATCTCATAGGAAGTTTCAATATCAACAATTTGAGGTCTTATTTCCCTAGCTTCTATAACTTCTCCTTCTTCCACTGTCGCATTCACAGCTTCATATTCTACTATTGCTGCTTCTACATATATTTCCACTTCTGTATATACTACTAATGCTCCCACAGTTGCTAATGACATGGCTTCTTCCATTACCATCGTCGTTCCAACCATTTCCTCTATCGAATTCACTGTTGTTGCACCTCCCCCTAAATCGTCCTCTTGATGATCTCTACCTTCTTCCAACTCTTCACCCTTCCCCTTAGCTGAACTAGAGGAGATCTATTCGACCTCTCTGTCTCTAATATGTCCTACTACAGGTTCCCAATGCACCCTAGATCCAACAAGAAATTATTCCCATGTTAGGTTATGTTGTGCCAAAGATCTTTGCACCAATAGTTTAATTAACCCATGGTTTGTGATCAAAGACACATTAGAGGAAATTTGGGGTCTGAAATGGACAAAATATCCACTTCTAATTTGGGGTCTAGGATGTTTCAACACAAAACATCCACTTCGACAGATACATCAAGCAATATTTATAGTGACCAACGACGATGTGGATGCAATTGTCAACCTGTGGCCTGAGAAATGGCACGGCCCACTCACAAAGCCACTACTTGAAGAACAGAATGTAGAAGAACCACTAATTCATCAAGTTAATGGTGAAGAGCATGAAGGCAACGATGCCCAAGAGGATCCTTCACAAGAAAACATGGAGGACGATGATGATATGGAGGACTTGGACTAGCATCCTTTAGAGAAGCCTCCTGGTGGAGATCAGACACAGAACTGCATGTAGCCCGAGGAAGGACACTCATCTTGAAAGAAACAAAAAGCCAACAAAACTGCAAACACAACTACATTTAGTGATGATGAGTTATAGGAACTTGCCAACACTATTAACAAATTTGCGCAAGATAACCTCAACTGTATAAGGGCCCAGCAAGTGAGCATTGCTACCCAAGTCCAGGGCCACCTCAATAAGTTGACAGTGGCTATCAATGATATCAAGGACACTATGGAGGCCAAAACATATGGCATTGATCCTACCGTGCCACTAGTCACATCGACGTTACTACCACCGATTAAAGTGGTCATTTAGAAGCAGGCACTCGAAATGAATGAAGAGACAAGCACAGGTACTAGTGATAACAGCGCTAAGATAGACTTCTCCAAGTTTCTCTTGGATAAGGTATATAGCATCCAGCAGGAAGCCACAAATGAACTTCAGCTAAGGCAAAACGTCGTTACTTACCAAGAAGCAAAGAAGCAAAAGAAGGCCAAGCTACGCAAGGCCCTATTGGAAGGAAAGGATCAGGAACTGCAGGAGCGCGTCAACCTCCTAGCTGAGAAGGAGAAAGAAATATTATCCCAGGAACAAAGCTGTATCATGTTGGTGGATTCTATTAATAATTCCATTGCAGCATTCCCACCAGAGGCTAGGAAATAAATTGAAGACTCCCTAGATAAATTCCCCAGGCTTGCAAAGATCGCATAGGATCTTCAGTACCAAGTAGAAGATATGCAATCCAGATAGATACCAAGAACACCCTCAGAGGTGTTGGCATAAATAAGAACAACAGTGTTTGAAACTATTGAGAAAATAAAATATAGAGAGGAACTCTGCACAAAGGCCGCAGACACTGTTGTGACTATTTGGGAAACATTGCTAGAGGATGATGCAACTGATAAAATAAGGCAAAGTATATGAGAGGAAGATGAGCACATCAGTGCGATGAAGGTGGAAATGTGGAAGATTCCCCTCCAGTAAAAGGTCATTAAGATTGCAGAGATCAAAAGTCTCCAGCAGGAAGTGTAGACCCTTCATGAGCAAGAAAAAGCTAAGGAAGCCGAGGTTGAGGGATTCCAGTCGGAAGCAGAAAAACTCACAGAACATATTTGGCCTATGCAGCAGAAACTTCAAAGCAAACTGCAATTGATAGAGAAAGACTTGTTGGAACATGTACATTCCAACCATGTGGAGCAATTGGTCACGCAAGCAAAGGAAGCTACAATGGAAGTTACTAAGGTGGAAATAATGGCGCAGGCATTCCAAGGCAAGGTTTGTACTACTGCGTAGCCAGACCTAGAACCAACAAGTTCAAAATGATGCAAGCAAATACGACTAAGGCACTCAGCTAAAAAAAAAAAATTGAAAATTTGAAATTTTGAATTTTGGAGGAAACCATAGCAGCGCGTGTGTGTAACAAGGATGTGGAACTAGAAGCAGAAGTTGTGCAGAAATGATAATGCACATTAAAGCCACCACCAAACCGGTTTGAAACAAATGATGGCAATTCCAAGATAGCTGGAAAGTACTGAAAGACTGTTAAATGCATCAAGATTCAACAAATATTTGGTGCTTGAAATAGGATAGCACTACAGGAAGATCAAGTATGGGGAACTCTACAATGGTGGTCGTCCAGCTCATCACCATGTGATCATGAATGTCAGTAACCAAAAGTGACGATGCCGATAATCATAGCATATCCAAGAAGAAAATATGATACACAAGATGAGGGTCTTGTCCTAATAATGCACCTGGATAAGCCTGCACGGAAGATGACCTGATGATCTTCCTATAAGATCAGGTTTCACTTGCACCAAGAATACATCACTGAGTTGTGTTGATCAACCACCAGATGCAGTTACTGTTAGCTGGAATATTTTAGCTTCTGTAGACAGTAAGGTGTTCCACTGGTCTGAATGGTTCAGATCCATAACAAATGAAGGACAGAGATTGAAGACCCTCCTTGGACGTCGTAGATACCTGGAATGTGATGCCTCGATAGTAACCCTGTGTACCTACAATAAACTTAAACATGCAAACACATCAAAGATGCCAGAATATAATCTATTGATCCATGTTAGTGACTAAGGAATCTAACAACATACATGTGAAATCAAACAACAAAAATAATGTGGGACGGAAATCAACTTGCAATAAGATAAAAATGGAGAATTTTACAACCAAGCCTTAGTGTTGACATGCATCTCCATGAAACCAAGCACTCTCATCCCCATAAGCTCTGAGTCTAGCTCTCTATGCTCTCCAATGGCTTGGGCCAAGTAATCAATCCAACAACATAACAATACCTTAAGAGTTCTCCCCCTCAACCATGGATATGAGCTTGTATTTATAAGGATCAATGGATACGGATGGTTGAGAGATTAGTGGATGAGGGATCTTGAGCTCAACTGACCCTCAATGATAGGGATAAGGGAGGACATGAGGCTCATCATCTAGAAGCCTTGAGAATCTTCTCTTTTTCTCTTTTTACCCAGGGTACCGCGTTTCTCCTTCAATGACAGATCCGTTCTAGTAAGAAACGCTTATGGAATAAGGGCCATAAGCAATGGCACCGCTTGTGGACAATAAGGGATAGGCGGTGCAAACAAGGTACCGCTCCTAGACAACAGGGAAAGCATGGTGCTGGGAATTTTCATGAAAGATTGACAATTAGCATCAGTTTCCACTCCAAGTGCTGGGATTCAGGCCAAGTAGGTATGTCAAATGTCTTATCACATGATGCTGATAGGATTTTGGTATAACAGGATGCCCCCCAAAGCATGAGTCTTAGAGGGATATGATAAACGAGAGCTTTGAGAGAACAAGTCGTCGCTATGAGGTGAAAATGTCAGCTCGATCGAAGCATGTTGTCAAGTAGGCATTTGTAGTACATCAGTATGTTGACTCATAGACCCAAGTAGCCAAACTCATGGCTGCAGACCAATACAAGGCAAATCCATGAGAGGAATAAACAAGCATGGCTACTAGAATACAGTGTAGATCCATGTGATAGAGGACTCAAAATTGGACATAGCTACCAGACATACAATGTAGATATATTTCATACAAACACAAATTTGATCATAGCCACGACCATATAAATGTGGATCCATGCTAGATATACAAAACTCCTTCGCAACCTGGGGAAAAGCAATGAGCGCTTTAAACAAATACCCAAGGTATTCATCTCATCTTCCACAAAGTACGATTCTATCCATGTGATTACAATGATCTGAAGTCGAACATGGTAGAAACCACTTGATTACCGACCAATGATGTGAATAGTTAACAAGTGCGAGGGAGATCACCATTAATGTCAATGATTCCCAAGGTACTCTAATACAATCTACTGAGTGTAAATAGATGTCCTGATGTCGAACACCCAGTCGATTCTATCGATCAAAGGTCAATGATGTGAACCTATGTCTAGAACAAGAGAATATGTCATTAAGACATAAAGATCTCAAGGTACTAAATATTGTTTCTAAGACTATTTCCTAGATGATGAGCTGATGTCGACGGGAAAAGTCTCATCGAAGGAGGGCCATGATGAGTCCCACATCGACGACATGAAACTCAGAACATAATTCTGGAATGATGTGAATGTAATAACCATATGACTGACTCAAAGATACTGACACAAAGAATGTGTAGACTGTAGAGGTAAAAATTCTTCAAATCCCCTTTGAACATCGGGCGGCACGACAAAAATACTTGGCAGCATGACTAAATGGGACAAACACACAATGCGATAGTGGACAATGCATTCTTTTGAAAGACTCAAAGGATTGACATGACTCATAAAAGTGGATCGTCATAGAGATCAGCTGAATACCCAATTGATTGACATGATTGCGCAGACAAGTGCCATGTTCAAAGGTAATGAAAAATAACTGCCATTATTTACAAAATGATTCCGTTCCCATTTCCCCCATCATGATCGATGAGTGCCTATTTTCGGTTTTACGAGTTCAAAGAGGGTAACAAACACTCGATATAGCTTGCCGAAAGACAAGTCCAGACTCATATTCCTTAAGAACCTGAGAGAGGAGGGGTTTGTTCCCAAAATGGGTCTCTCAATGTTTAATTTAACGAGTCCACTAAAAGAAAACTCGATATCATTCATGTTTAGAGAGTCTGAACAAATACGGAAGAAAACTCCAAAGGGGTCCTTTTTCAGATGATTTAGTCTCTAAGGCCTGAAAAAGTGTAAAATCATACCTTAGAGAACTCTTCTAGTCATGATTGACTAGAGTGTTCCGTTTTTGTAAATAGTCCTATTCGAACCGAAAAAGAGATAACCTACCGTCAGATGGACAACTCTTCAAATACTTTAATGAGCGTGAAGAAGACAAGATTGGTCGGTGATCTTTTTCGTATTTAGGGAGCCTAAAAAGAGTTTAAAGAGAACTCCATGAGGTTTCTTTACACAATGTCATATTTTACAATCCTGGAAAGAATCGAAAATGGACTCGACAATATTTTTGTGTTTAAGGATCCTGAAAAAGAGGTGAAAAGAAGACTCCATGACGCTTCTTTACACAATTTTAATTTTTTACGAGCCTGGAAAGAAACTAAAATGGACTCAGACCTTTGATACTAGGTTTAAAGAGAGTGATCAAAGAGTCGTAATGAACGTTCATCAACCTTTACCATTTTATGAAAGTGCAAAAAAGCCATAAACAAACTTTCAAAGGTTCGTAATATAGTTCTCTTATCCTGCAATCAACTCAGAAACAAGTGTTAAATGCATTTATAACTAGCATTAAGGGATTACGACAGATAAAATTTGACTAAAATATGATTTTATATCAAAACTATAGTATGTCAGACCAAAAAATGCCTATATAAGTCATGTAAATAGTCACTACTACATTTCAACCAAAAATCCAACGGTCGTATTGTCGGATTTTCGACACTTCTCTGTCGCATGTACGACACTATTGATTTTTTTTAAGCATCGATGGAGTGTCGTCCGTTATTCGACATATTTCCAAGCCGTCAGTTAAGCGACATCTCACTTTACCATCGGTTATCCGACACTGACAAAGCGACAGTGACTAAATTTTTTAAAAAACATTTACCCCTACAGGTGTCGCTTAACCAACACCTCCCTGGACACGGGCGTTGCTTAACCGACACATATAGGCATCGCTTAAGCGACAGAATTATATTTTTTAAAACACACAGGCGTCGCTTAAGAGACGGTAGTGTATTTAAAAAAAAAATTTGTGAAGAGAACCAACTGATATTTACAAAAACTATGGAACTTTAAAAATAAGTGAATAACTATACACTATTCTTTTAACAGATAAAGAATGAAGCTACAGGATTTTAAGTCCTCATAGGACTTTCAAATATAAATAAAAGACACTATAATAATAAAACCATTTATTTTGATTTAATAAGTGACATACATCACCAGCGGTGGTTGAATCCTTTAATTATATTATTTTATCAAACAATAAATCTTTTATATTACTTACGGTTGTTTAGCCATAAAAACATAAAAAAATTTAAACAAGTAGAGGACTTGAAAAATGAAGCAAAGTATAAGTTAGAATCCTTTTTTTATTTAAAATAAGGCTTATTGATAGAGAGCCCTCTCGATATTTGTCCCTTATCATATCCATCCAACAACAGCGGATTCTTAGCCCAAAATAAAATCAATCACAGGACTACACAGTCTCTTCAAGTTACAAATAATCTAAAAACAATGTAGGAGCAACAAGTTAAGAATTTGGTTACACTGTCATATATAGTCCTGATGGATTCATAAAATATTTACATAGTGAACTACATTTAGAATGGATTTTGAATACCAAACGTTATTGAAAGAGTAACAGGTGCACATCCTTAACTATTAAATCTCTATAAGTAAACTTCAACACCCTCGTAGATGGAGATCTATAATATACAAAAGTACCATTTACAAATTTATAAAATTATGCGCTATTCTAATAGCATATCTTAAAAATAATGTGGCAGAGTCATCTACGACTCCACAAGAGGTGAATAACATCTTCACATATTCAACTACATAAAATACCTATGCACTTATATAACTTATGTTTTTTCAACAAATCACAGATTGGATTTAGAACCCCAATGTACCAAAATAAAGCATACAATAAGAACTAGTTATTCCTCCAAGATCCACGCAGGGTAGAGACATGGTCTTACCAGTAAGGAGGGGCTTCGTTGCCATGAATCCACCCACAAAACTTGTTGAAGAGTTGGTCCTGCATACAAGAGGTTACCTTAGAGCCAGTATTTAAAATAAAAAAACTAAATGGATATAATGATTGACAGAAGAATGGTTTACCTTTGTGGGTTTCATAAGCACGTAGTCATCATGAAAAACAAATATGGTAAACTCCTTTAGCATCCAATCTGGCTCATGTAGACTTGTATTCTAATGATTTCTAATTTTTAGTTTTTTTCCATCTTGTATCCCATCCAGAGGAAACTTCACACCAAATATCCAAAGGATGAAAGCATTTGCACAATAACCTTCAACTCCATCATAAACCTTGCCAAAATGACAAAATTTCTCGTGAGTGTCCATTAAAAATTTATGGTTTTGCATTATTGAAAAGTTCCACCAGCTAGATACCTCACGGCCTTCACATGTCCCAAGGGTAGACAAGTTATTAGAATGTCCTTGATCAATCCCAATCACCATAAAGTATCCCTAGTCAATCGTCACATCCATCATTAAAAGTTAAGTAGTTCTCGTCTTGTAAGTAGTTCTCATCAACAAAATGCCAAAATATTATTAAGATAAGCAACCCCCTTAATGCAAGCATCCCCTCTTCTAAGGATGATGTTGGATGACATCGGAAGACTCTGGAAAAGTCTATTCAAAAGTATTGTAAAACATTGATTATGAATCGAGTGAAGCAAAGCTCCTTGCAAAATTTACTAGTTTCTCTCTTTTGTGAGCCCCTACCATCTTATCTTCCATATATTTTTTTTTGTGCTTATTACCTTTTACTTCATCATAATTTTCTCTTTTAATCAATTAATCGAGTTCGTCATAAAGATAATATTTGTTATGTTATTTAGAGATCATGAGCCTTTTTGAAGCCCATTCATGAAATTATAGATAAGCCCTATCTACAACTTATTTTTCCTACTGTATCTTCAACGACCAACCCATCAGCCTTCATTATCCTATATGGTCCATCTCTTATTTAGACATGCTGCGATTGGTAGATTTGGTCATATTTTTGGATATAGCTCTTTACTATTTAGTCATGTAATACATAAAATGTTTGCCATAACACCATTTCCAATACTTCCAAGCTGGTCCCTGGCCATCCAAATTTACCTTGAATAGAATCAAATCAGAAATAATCTTGCAAAGTTCTTGAAAAGTTTGCTTGTCTGCCTAGAAAAGCTTTCTTGTCTGCTGTTGGCAATCTTTATGTAAGATTGGTTTCTCTTTAATTCAACCACTGTCTCATCTCCTTATCCCACAAGTCTCCCCAAGGGTGGAAACTGCTCTTGGCTAACCTCTTTCATAATAAAAAAAGGAATTAAACCAATCCAACCCCTCTTACAGAAGGTTGTTCAGTTGTCTTGCATAAATACTCAAAACCATTCTATTTTACATATCGACAGTTTTTGTCATAACTAAATGAGCTATTTTGGATGTGAACTCATTATTTTGTTGAGTAATAGGAAAAGTCATGATCCTAGGCTAGGCCCTTTAGATATTAATTGTTTCATTGTACAAAGTCACTTGTGTTAAATAAGGCCTGATTAGAGTAACAGTGAACGGTCACTTGCATCAAAAGTTTGTACATTCACCACTAGTGGAAGCAACTTTATGGAACAACATTGGTACTTCTGCTACACTTGCAATCTGACTGTTTCTAAAGGGTGATGTTCTATTTGTGCCAGGGTGTGCCACAGGGGTCACAGAGTTGTTTACTCTCATTTAAGCCGTTTCTTTTGTGATTGTGGAGCAGGAGGGGTAAGAGGGACAAGCTGCCTCTGCTTTCTGAGCTTTCTGGAAAATGGAATAATGTTTCAATAATGTATACATCTCTCTACAGAGTCAAACTTTAAATTTAAAAAAGTAACACTTCATCTGGCTAATACAAGGATACTCAAATACCATCTTGTCACTTCCAGAATCAAATCTTCAATGATAAAAGGTTAACCACAATAATTACCTGGAAAAGAGAATAGAAGCATTTGTCCTTTTAGCTTGGGTATTCT